>JABFPQ010000097.1:0-15711 GCA_022817265.1 Masnerella sp. ZL-2020
CGGTGGAATCCTGGATATAACCTGAAAAATTTGAACTGTTTTAGTTTTAATTTTATTTATTTGTATAATTTTATGGTATTCAGATGTAAATTTTTATTTTATCAAATATATTTTTTTTGAGTTTTTGATTATGTTTGCTTTTTGCTGTTTCCCTGACAACCTACATGAAAAGCAAGGATTTATGCAAAATTTACGTCATGTTGAGTCGTTATATGACGTAAATTTTGCATAAATTTTAAATAAATATTTATTCTATATTTGCATGAAATTTGCATAAAATTTGCATAAATTTTAAATACGTTTTCCGCGTAATATCAAGATATATTGTAAGAAATGAACGCAGATGCAAGTTAATGTTCATTTTTGAAAAAGTTTTTTACACAAGTTGACAATTTTCGACTTAATGACGCTTGTTTGACACGATATTTTTCACAATTATTAGAAAAAAAAATTCTAAAATCTAATCGTGATGCAAATGAGCACTTTCTGTTCACGTATTGTGAAAATACTATTGTTAATGTTTTAACAAATTATACATCCACATCCCCACAAACAGCTAACCGGAAATATTAATCCGCCGTAGGCCGCGCTGTTTTTTAGTGTCTTTGCCCTACATCAAAAATGCCACGTCAACTTCTTCGTCTTATAGCATCTACTTAACCGTTAACTTCTTATTGTAAATATATGATACATTAACGATTTTTCATATACAATATTATAATAAGTAATAATACCAGTTCACAGATAAAGAATATTTATTTACATAATTACAGCGACGTAATTTCCATCAAACGTTTGCCATTCATCGTCAGATGATTCAGAAAATTCTTTATTCGCACAAATTTCTGAATATGGCATCAAAAAACATTTCGATAAAATATCATTTACCGGTATAACTCGCGTGGAATTTTCCAAATGTGATACAACAAATATTCCTATTTCTGTCGAAGAAATACCTACGTTATAAAATTCACTCTTTCTTCTGAACTGATTAATTTGTAAGAAAATGGAATTCCGAATTTTTAAAATATTTTTGATTATACAAATACAATTTTCCTCGATTGTAATACAGTTGTTAGGTGGATTTATGCTGAATAACATTAAATCTTTTTTCAAGCATTGAAACTGCTCCCAATCTCGTACTGAAGCATCTGTGTGGTGCCGTTTATATGCGTAAGTTTCCGTGTTGAATTGCGGGGCATCTTTCATATGAATCGAATATTTTTCAGCTATCCGATAAGCCATTTGTTGTAGTGGTAATTGTGGTTTTCTGCACATTTTCTTGAAAATTCCCATATTGTTCTCGTATGGAAAACCAGAAAACGAATCTAACGATCCTTTCAATGTTTTTACATCGTCGACTAAATGTAACAATCCGTGGACATTGTAGGATAAAAACGATCGAGAGTAAATATCTTCAGATCTTAAAACAAATTTACGAATTGCGATTTCTGCAAAACGTATATGTCGAGAAGAGTCCCAGTAAAATGTCAGACATCGAATTGCAGCATGAAATAATAAAAAATGTACGTATACTTCACGAGATAAAACTCCACGAAAACCTACGATTCCAGTCACCAAAAGAATCTGACGAAATTCAGTAGCTTTAAATCCATCAAACTCGCTTAGTTTTTCTGGTTTCCTTGCATACTCTCGTGGACAATACAGAGCAATTTTCTTAAACCTAACATCTAATTCTCTCACATCACTTTTCTGCAGGCGAACCGTTTGTTTGTGCGTTCCGTCTAATAATGCACTGAGTATTTTTTTCATAACTCCTAATAACGTCAAGTGCATATATTCGAACGGAACTTGAGATATTGCGTCAATAGGTAATCGGTCAAGTGGAGAAAGGCCAGGAAGATGATGAACGTTATCAATCCGATCACGATAATCTTCAGAGTTTCTACGGTCATGAGATACGCCAGGATATGTTCGATATTTGATTATTCTTCCTCTTTTTACACGTTGAAACGGTTTCATAGTTACGTGGCATTTAGAGCAAGGTTTTTTTGATACATGAGACTTATGATTTAATACGAACGCTCTTGCAGGGCTATCCGCAATAAAACATCGATAAGCAATTGGTATTTTTTTACCATTATGAATTATACCACCATTCGTGTTAATCGCTAGAGCTTCTTCAACGAAATCATTCAAGTATGCATTTGGATTAGATGGCTTGTGACGACCTTTGTAGATGCCTATGACTCCAACAGATCCTTTCTTAACATTTGCAATTCTACATTGAATAGGCCAGATTTCAACCTTTTTATAAAAAGAAGCTCCGTCTACATGAATGTCTATAAGAAGTTCGTTTGGAATTTCTTCGTTTAAAGTATTTAAAATTCTTATGAGAGTAGTTTCTAATCCGATGTGTAAATAAAAACCAGGTTGAACACAAGTAATAGGCGGACTTGAACGTGGAGTATTTAATAATGTTCTAGTAGATCTCGGAAGAAATCTAAAACATTTATGACTTTTCAATATGGCTAAAATTCTATCACCCTGAGCATGATTAACATTTGTTTCCACAAAAGCTGATGCTAATGAGTCTTGAAACGTCACGTCTTGTGAATCGTTGTGTACTAAATTGATCTCATTTACAAGATTTTGTTCCGACGAAACGTTCAACAGGGGCGTTTGATCGTAATTATCTACTGGAATAAGTTCAGGAACATTGATATTTAAATTGTCATTATCTTCTACAATGAAATCGCATGGGTTTGTTGCAGTAAAAACAGAACTATCAAGCAAATTGGAAGTGGATTGGTTTGCGGAATCTTGTTCAATTGTGTTCATCAATATTACTGGATTGGAGCTATAATTATTATTCGTAATTTGATTTTGTAATGATAAATATTTCTTTTGCAAAATAACATGTCTTCGAATCCTTTGTTGCTGTCTTGTTCCAACATTATGAAATGGTTTACGGGAATGGGAATTTAAAAGAACAAATTTATTATATCGTGGCATTTCTGATCTGAAATGAAAAAAAATTGACTTAAACTTAGTCGGACACACTGCACAACCGAGTAATTATGTTACTCGGTTAATAATTATGTTAATAATTATGTTACTGCACAATCTAGATTTTTTTGTGTATAACTGTATATTTTATAATAAAATATATGCTTGAAGTAATAAGAAAAATATAAGACTTACTTGCCTTAATAATTAATTTCAATTTATATTAATTTTTACAAGTTTTAATCGAAAATTTTTTCATTCCATTTTTTTATATATTCAGAAATATAAACAGCAATTTCTTTTACATAATTAATATAAAAAACTATTTTTCGTATAATATTTGAATTATTGTCTACTTATATAAATGTCAGTGTGATGTCAACAGTAATTATGGTTAAAAAACAAATGATGTCGTTACCAAGCTGTTCAAATTAATGTTATAAGCTTTTTCTCGAATTGCCTATTTCGCAAAGTTTTCATATTTGTTTTCATCTTCTTGTGCCATCGTTATATTTGAGAAGGTAAGTTTTATTTGTCAAGTAATAGAGATTTTTAATATAATCTTCATAATTATTACTTTTAACTATGCAATGTGCAGACAGGGTCAAAAGTTTTTAAATTTTATAGGTTGAGTATGAGTGAAAAGTCTATTTCATCTGAATCTGAAGGAAGTTCGTCTTCAGGATCGGAACCTGATTCGCCGAAACGAATAAAAAGAACCATCAGAAAACCCAAAAGATATTGTACGACTGAATCGGAAGATTTGACTAAAAAGAGACCTAATCAGCATGGAAATAAGTCAAAAAAACGAATCATTGAGTCTTCACCAGATGGTAACTAATGATACTTGATATAAAATTTATCATATTTACTCCAATAAGTCACGCAAAATGGATTCAATATAAACAATGAGTAACAATTAAAATATTTTTCACATAAGTTTATCGATTCATTTGTTGATTGCAAACCTAAAATAAGTTATATTTAATTAATAAAATATTTATTTTAGAATATTCTCGATATTTAGTTGGTATTGTTGATTAATTTATATTTGTCGCAAACGATTTACTTATAGACAAGGAAGTAACATTATAATTTACCTTTGTTTCTGTGGATAGATGACGATGATAACGATTCACGCCCAAACATTCTGGATGATATTGGTGAATTGAGATCTTCCATGAATAATGATAGAGAAGACGAAGATAGATTTACAAATTCTAACATAGGTGAAATAGTATACTTTGTATCAAGGAAGTAAAGCTGAGCTTTGTTCCCCGCGGTGCAAACGATGCTTTTTGTTACAAGTGCATGAATAAAGTTGAGCTTTTGCTCCCTGGATTTAAGGGAATAAAGTGCATTTTTACTCCAGTGGTAATAAAGGGGCGGTTCACTCCCTTAAATTCAGGGAGTAAAGTACGACTTTACGTGCACGCGTGACTTAAAGATAATTTATATAGTCTCACTTTAAGTGTAAATTTGCGTTTTATTTATTATAAGTGACAAAAATCACTATTTCTTGTAGCTGGCCCATCATGTGCCACAAGGGATAGAAATAATGGTATTTCAAGTCATCATCTGAGAAATGACCGTCAGTTAGAGAACCGGAATTTGGGCAACTACCAACTAATGGACCGTCCACAAGAACCACCGCCTGAAATCAGCGAGTCACAGACTCATCGACCAACAAACAACCAAACTGTAAATCTGCAAGGCTGCCGATCAAATAATCGCCAGGTGCAAATTGGCCAACCCATAAATCGCCAACAACAAAATCGTCCCGCGGAAATTCCCCATTCAGAAAATAATCATCCTGAAATTAGACGACCGGAAAATCACGTGCCAGAACCAGAAAATAATACGAATGAGTAGGCTATTAAAATCGTATTTATATTTTTTTATTTAGAACATTTTAATTGATATTTTGGATTTGAAATTCGCAATTAAACATTATTTAACAGATTACCATGATTATAAAGAATATTGCTGATATAAAATCTAATTTAAAAATATTTAATTATTATTAATTAAATTATTATAATTATTATAAACAATTCTTATTATTATTATTATTATTATTATATTATTATTAAAATTATTATAATTAAATATTAGTGAAAACTATTTATAATATATTATTGATATTTTTGTGAATGTATAATTTCAAACTAATTTTGGATAAAGCTTGTTATAAAATAGTAGCCTTGTTTAGACCCCCAAAACTCATCTTATAACTTTTTATTTTCTAGTAATATGTCAAGATTAATTTTGGACGAAGTGCGACTATTAAGACAAAATTTGCCTATGTTTTTCAACCATACAGTACCACAAAAACCAGATTTGTTACCTTGCAGTTCAGTTCAAGATGTTAAAAATTTGCAAAACATCACTCAAGAAAAACAAAATGAGATAGTGAGTAATTATGTTTTGGGATTGTAACAGAAATTTAATATGATCAATTTAAAAATAAGTAATCAATTTTTACAGATTTTATATCTAAGATGGATTGACGGCTTCAATTTAAAAGAATGCTGTAATTTATATTTAAAAGAAATGGTTGAAGACCATGTCTTAGACAATTTTACCTGGCACGGAGTTCGGGAAAACAACCGAATAACCAAACTTTCATTGTGCCGTACCAAATTAATTGAAACAATTTTGTGTTAGTCTTTTGTAAATATTAGTTCTTTTTATAGAATGCATAATGTTAACAACTTTTTATATCTATAATCAAAGCAACAAATCAAGATCATTTGATTTGTCTTGTTTGCATTTTTAAAAAATTAGATATATGTGAATTATATTTTTCAATTCAAACTTAAAATTAACAGCTAATTGTTGATAAAAATACTATACATGAAATTTTATTTTTAAGCTTAAACATTTTTCTTTACTTGTGACTGGAAAACCATTTCAGTTGAAATTAGTTACAAAAAGTATAATATATTGGAGAAATAGTAACAATATAATAATAATATTGCTGTCTTTCAAAAGAAAGAAAAAGAAAGAAAAATGCTGTTTTTCATATACATTCCACGTGGTTTTAACGCAAATCCCACTTTATTTCTTTTTCGGTTATTTGTTGCTGTTGAAGTACTCACACTTATCGCGAATGACGTTATAAACTTTGTGGTATTTACATAATTATAATTTTATTAAAATATAGATGTAAAAAAGATATTTTATATATTATGCATCAATGCACGTAAAAAACGATTTGGTTGAATCAACAAAATTTTTGTCGATTCAACAAAATAGTTTTGTAGTTATTTATGCATCAAAACAATTTTGTTGATTCAACAAAAATAGAGTTGATTCAAACAAAACTTTTGTAGATTTAACAAAAAAAATTTGTTGATTCAACAAAAATCGGTCGACAATAATGTTTTGGTTGAATCAACTATATCGGTTTTTTGCGTGTGTAATATTAAATATTAATATTCCGACTTTTATAATTAATTTTTTTATCAGTTTCAGTTTCTGTTAATAATCATTTCCCACCTCCAACCAAGGCCGTATTTGAAGAGAATATAAAATATGCCTTAAGAGTAGCGAAACAGCGACATCGCCAACGAGTGGTCGGACAAGTTGGGAGTAAATCTAGGATTCATTTGAACGAAAACCAAGTTTTTGGAGATGAATGACTCCACTATTGTTAAGACAATTGCATAGTTCTTAAATCTGAAATATTTCGTTTGTTTCAACTTTGAATAAGTTCTACTTTGTCAAATTATTTTGTTTGAATAAAATGTTTAATAATTACAATTTTATCTTGTCGTCGTTCATTAATTATATTACTTATATAATTTCAAAGTATGTTTTAACCAATTTTTTTAACATTGTAAAACACTTTTGGTGTTTTATAATAAAACACCAGTTTTTAGAGTGTTAAGATTTAAATAGTCATCATTATATTTTTTCAAAATTATGTGAAATTATATGATAGAGATATTTATTGATTTTTTAGTTTGATTGTATTTGAATTTAAATATTAAATAATCATCTGTAACTGCAAGTGGTACACTTTTAGAACTATTGCATCCACGTAAACGGAAATGCAATAGTTCTAGGAGTGTTTGTTTCGATAATATAATTGGACAATTACATGGAATTAAAATAAAAATAATAGTGGTCAAAGAAATTTTATTCTAGTTGCAAAAGGAAAATCAGAATCATTCAAAATCATCGCAAGAAGTCAATGACGCGCGAAGTGCGTAAAAAATCTAGTTATTCATAAAAATGAATAACAAGAAAAAAAAATTTTAAGTTTTCCAAAAATTAACATTTACTTTTCATTTGAATTCATTTCTTACAATTTATTTATTCTTGTTATATTGCGGAAAACGTATTTAAAAATGATGTAAATTTTATGCGAAATTAATGTAAATATAGAATAAATATTTATTCAAAATGTATGCAAAATTTACGTAATATGACGACTCAAATTTATGGAAATTTTACGTAAAATTTGTCAAAACTTTTACACAAAGTTGATGAAATATTTACATAAATTTTACGTAATTCTGGTTGTCAGGGTTACTTCTGGGACCGTTTGCTGTCTCAAAGAGCAGCACTCGGTTCCGAAGGTAATCGCTATAAATGCGAAGAAGGTAGCCGGGCACACTGAAGTTATCCTCCATTGCCCCCAGCATGTCCTCCCAGCTTGCCGAATTGAATGCATTACGCACATCTAGCGTCACTAGTAGGACGATCTTCCTCGAGAAGTGGTTACCACGCCAGGCTTCTTCGGCGATAGAAGTGACTAATCTAGTCGCGTCCATCGCCGATCGGCCGGCCCTGAAACCAAACTGTCTCTCCGAAAGATCGCCACCAGCACGGATTGCGTCCAGCAGACGTGGTTTGAGCATTTTCTCGAACAATTTTCCAGCTGTGTCCAGCATACACAGAGGCCTATAGGACGAGGGGAGACTAGGATCGCCCTTACCTTTACTGATAAGGGTTAGCCGCTGCCTCTTCCATCTTCCCGGAAAAACCCCATCTGTGAGGCACATGTTGAACATGTCGAGTAGCAGATTGGGGCACACCCGCGCCACAACTCTCATGATTTCCGCAGGGATGCCGTCGGGTCCGGGAGCCTTTCTCACCTTCATCGTGGCGGCCGCTCGTTTGAGCTCCTCCCCGCTGAAAAGTGGGATTTCTCCCGGCTCTACTGTCCAGTTTTTCAAAGCCCTCGGCGGGTGATCAGGGAACAACGAGTCGACAATGTGTAGCATTGCCGGCTCGTCCCTCACACCGTCCCCCGGCCGTTTGCTGAGTCTCTGGGTTACGATTTTATACCCTAGACCCCACGGATCCCTGTCGACATCATTTATCAGAGACGACCAACATTCCCTCTTCCTGCTCTTGATTGCTTCTTTCAGGAGCTTCTTTGCCTGTTTGTGCTGCTGAGATAAGTCAGCCACGTCCGGTCTCGCCCGGGCGCGCTGTGCTCTCCTCCTGAGCCTCAGACATTCCCTTCGTAGACTAGCTATTTCTTCCGTCCACCAGTAGACGGGGCGTCTATTGCCACGTGTTGTCACTCTGCGCGGCATCGCGCTGTCACATGCCCTGTGTAGAAGGCGCATGGTTCTATTGACCAGTCGATCAGCACGATCGCCACGATGTGAACTGTCCCGAGAGTTAGTGATTCGGCTTATGTCGCGATTTAAGGTCGCAACAAAGCGTTCCTCATCTAATCTGTTGACGTTCCATCGCGGGGCTCGCCCGACGGTGGTCGTAGGTGTTGAGACTTGCCTACCATCGCAGAGTGAGAACACTATATACTGGTGATCGCTTCCAGTATAGTCCTCGATAACCCTCCACCCCGTTATCTTAGACACCAGCGATTCAGACGACATGGATATGTCCGGGATAGTTCCCTCACAGCCATGTCGCCGGAATGTCGGTGTAGATCCGGAGTTCAGAATTACCCAGTTCAATCTGTCAGCCATCTCCATTATTTCACGTCCTCTGATGTCCGAAAATGGCATTCCCCATTCCGGTGATCGAGCGTTGAAATCGCCGCCCACCAGGATAGGTCCGCGCACGTCTCGGAAGGTGTCTTCTAGCTCATGCAGCTTTCGTCGGAACTCACCTCTGGTTTCGTTGGGCGTAAAGTAGCAACTCACCAGGGTGAGCTCACAGCTCTTCACCCAGACAAAGCCATTCCCTGCCCCATGCTCGTTCACCACAACCGTGTCACGTACCCAGATGGCCGCCGTACCAGAGGTATCGGAGAGCCATCCAGGGTCGTCCCGGTTGCTGTGTTGTTCGCTAATGAGCAGTACCGAAGCCTTATGTTCAATAGCAAGCTGAGAGAGGAGGTCGCTTGCCAGTCGACTCCTGTTCAAGTTGCCCTGTAGAAAACCGATCATCCTCGTCTGCTACAACTCTTCGCCAGTTCCAGGGCTTTTTTGAATGCGCTGCACTTCCCTGTGCCCGGCACATGGGACAAAAGTCCCTGGTCCAAGCCCAGGTCAGCGCATAGAGCGCATCTAGCAGGTGTTTTACAGTCCCTGGCTCTGTGACCCGAGTTGCCGCATCTGAGGCAGATGTTTCTTCTGTCAGGTCCCTTACACGTTCGGGCAAGGTGCCCGTATCCGCAGCACCTGAAGCAACGCGCGACGAGCGTCCGACGTCTCACGCGGCAATTCACCCATCCGATCTTGATTCGCTCAGTCTTAAGAAGTTTTGAGGCTTCCTCCTCCGCCAGCTCTACAACGGCAAGTCTTTGGCCGCGGCCATTTGGTCGCAGCAAAAGGACCTTCCGCTGCTCAGCCTTCTCGCCGAGCTCACGGACCAGGCTTTCCTGGACTTCTCCACATTCTGTAGATTCATCCAGGTCCCTGATCTCGATGGTCGTTCGCGGAGTTAGACGGCGAACTTCCCCGGAATCACCTAGGGCCGATCTGAGAGCGCTTGCAAAGCACTCCGGATCCTTGGTGCTCGATCTCAGCTCCACCAAGATGTCACCAGCGCCCGTCTTCCGGACAGACCGAATGGATGCCCCACTCTCCTCAGGCTTCACCCCACTCCGAAGTTGTTTCAAGACTTCGGCGTAGGATTTTCCCGTGCCAGGGCGGACCACCACGGCCTCTGGGCGAGGTCTAGCCTTTTTCCTTTTAGTCTTTCGGTGTCTAGGGGTTTCAGAACCCTTCGTCACCGATCGTCCAATCGGAGAAGGCCCCCCCGGAGACCCAGAAGTCCGAGTGCGAGGTACGCTGGATTGCGACACCGCCGCGGACTCCCTGTTCTCACCAGAGGCCGTGGTGCTCTGCTCGTTGTCACTCGGTTGAGCAGCCTTCCTCCGCAGCTTTTTGGTTCGCGGCATCGCCTCCGGGTAGGAGTCCGGGGAACGACGACGCTTACCAGCAGTCTTGGGGAGGGAGTGTAGCTGTTCGCACTGAAGCAGTACCCTCTCCGCTTTCATTGAGGACATATCATGCTCAATGTCGTCAAGAAGTGCCCAGACTTCCACTAGGCCGTTCTTGACGTCACTGCTGATGTTCCTCTGGCGGTCCGTAGCCTGCTTCATCTTGCTCATAACCGAGCGACAACTTGCAAGCTTTTCTCCCACTGATGTCTCCGTCCTGGTCATGAGATCCCACACTGAGGCGAGTTCCCCGACCCTTTCAACCAGCTGCAGTTGCACTTCGGTGCCCGCAGCTTGAGTCGCACTTTTCCCGATAATCTCAAGATCCATCCATATGTTTGCCAGCGCATCGTACGCAGGGGAGCGGGCTGAAATAGCCAGGAACGGGTATACCCTCGACCACAAGTGATCTACCCCAGTTCCCCGGGGCCTGGCCTTCACTTCTACCGTCCCAGCAAGACGGACGGTAACTCGCTCGGCGCGACACAGGTTCCGATCCCTGAGTTCAGTGCGTACTCCCTGATCAAGGCCCGAAGTGGCTGGTCTCTGATCATACGTCGCGCTACGGCCTCGGAAGAGCTAGGCTCACATCAATACGACTAACGGGAAGATAGTCGCATACTCCCAGCGGAGCACGACGCAGACCAATCAATTGGAGCGCTTCTTAGTTACCTTCGGGTACCCATCCATGGTATATTGCCCGTTCACAGGGTTACCTACATTCTCTAAGCAGAGCCCGTTTATAGGGATGCTTTCATTCACGCAGGAGAGCCCGTTTATAGGGATCCTCATTCGCATCTACCCTCTGGATTAAGCCCCCGAACCACGACAAGGTCATGCTCTCCGTACCGGGGGAATAATAATAATAATAGGTAATAAGAAACTAAATATAATATGAACAATATAAATAACGTATGATTGTTTTTCATATTGTGTGAAATGTCAAGACACAAAAGAAAAGGATACAACAATTTTATCGCCTTATATCATCATACAATCCTATATTACAAGTTTAGTTTCATTTTTGCTTCTAAGCTTACCCATTACATCATTGTTTTCAGTTTGAATGGACATTTGATCCTCCGAAAAAAAGACCACAGTTTCCCTAAAAGAAAAAAAATTAAAGTAATATTTTACATAAAAATTGTTATTATAGTTTTCATGTTAAATAGGTACATAGGAAATATATTCATCTAGTTAATTTTTTTCGAATTATATAAATATTGTTTGCTGGGATTTTACAAGGATGAGAAATGTATTTCCTAATAATTAAAGCAAACAAATATATTTAATAAACAAAAATAATTAACCGATCTTACTCAGTTCCAATTGCCCGGGTCACTTTTATAATTGGATATTCTACATTGAGGTTTCCAGCACTTATATTTTTCATCACAGATTCCAAAAAATACTGGTTATCAGCTATATCAGAAAAAAGTATCAGTATCAGTAATTGCATTATAAATTACAAACACTTTTAAAGAAATGAAATTTTAAACGTATTACCATTACGTTGGCATTATATGAAATAATGCCCACTACAATACTTGTGCAAAATATTATCAGTTTCCAACTCTAACATAAATAACTTAGACTAAAATATTTTCACATAGCAATCTCATTAAGAGAACAACATTCAACTCATAATACATTTTTAATTGAACATACTTAATAATCGTTTGTACTCCTTGATATCATCAATTGGTATTGCAATCATTATGGGCGAATCATTCACCTTTCCACATACATTGTGATGGATTAAGCGTCACTTAATCCGTCCCTGCACCGATTCCAGGAATCTGACGTTTCGGCGTCGGGCCGCGCGCGCGCTGATTACAGCGCCACCGCTCAACGGTGTTTTTTCCGTCAACTGGCGGCCCGGCGCCATACTGTTTTCGATCGTTGGGCGCACTGGACCTGTCCGCGTTTTTGTGTTGCCGATCACGACTAAAGTAAGTGCCCTCGTGCGCCCAGACCAAGCTCCCGTCGTGCACCAGGAGATCCCGCGTTCGGTCGTGATCGCGAGATCCGCTCGGGCGTTTTCGTTTTCTCGCTTTCGCGCGGTGAAAGCGGCGACTTCGCGCGCGCGGCGCCGGCGACGTCTCGCTCGCCGGCGACTCGTTTTTCGCGACTCGGGTTGGTGACGTGTGCCAGACTGGGATGACGGGCTAAGCGGCCCACCTGAGGGACCCGGACGGGCGCAGCGGAGGATGACGCGGCCACCGAACATCGGGGCTCATCCGAGCCCCCCAGGTTAGGCGACGCGCGGCGTCGGGCAGCGAGCGCGCTGTCCCGAGCTCGCCATGCGACATTCTCTCTCTCTCTCTTCCCGTCCCCGTTTTTTTTTTTTGATATTTCAGCTACCGCGATGCTGTTTATCACCGGCTCAGCTACCGAGGCGAGCCGGTGATACTACGGAAGCCTAAAATAAAGCCACTAATTATGTCAATTAAATCTCGCGTTCATTATTTGCGTTTTCCCCGACCTTTTATTTTTATTTGCAACAATTTGCGCGGTTGCTCCGTTCTAAGTTTCCTGTTTTCCAGCGTTATTTTTTGATTTGTCACCGTCTCGGACCGGCTTTCTGAGCCAAACGCAACCCGGCCCGGAGAAGGGTCTCTATTTTGTCGAGTCTCCGCTTGTTTGTTTTTGCATTAGCGAACCCGTGGTTGCTATAAGAGCAACCTGGCGCCCAATTGCGCCGTAGCGTTCACGGCGCCCGGCGCTAGAGTCCAAGCCGCCGGACTTCGCCGCGCGCCGTGTTACAAATGGCGCCCAACGTGGGGCTCGAGACCGGTGAGGCGGCTCCGTAGGCTCGTGCCCGACCTGGGGCATGAAGCCCCCTGATAACCCGTATCACCGGTGATGCCCTGCGTCAGTTGACCCTGTTAAAAATGTTCATGATTACATAGTTTTTTTTGGAGCAATTTTTTATTTTCGATTAAAATTATTTTGAGGCGCAGCAAAAGTATTTCAAGGCCAATTGCCTTTGTTTGTCTTTTTATTTTTCTGGCGCTTTTATTTTCATTTTCTTTTGTATTAGAATGTTTTGTTTTGAAAGTGAAATCGAGTAACTTGTTTACGTCCCGTTTTTAGTGGCTTTAATATTTTAGCATTGAAATTGAAATATTATTTTGATTTTAAAAATAGAAAAGGACAGAGAGAGAGAGATAGAAAGCGTGACTCAAGCTTCGCTCTTATTTTCATGCATTGTAGTTGCACTTTTCATTTGGTTTTTGACATTTTATTTTTTTTGAGCTTGCTCGACGCCGCTATCCCTTCCTGCATGCCGTGCCCCGCTGTGCTTGATCCGGTTCCCTGCAACCGATCCTGTTTAAACCCGTTTGGCACTGCAACCCTGCTTTGCGAATTTTTGCATTTTTTTGGCTATTTGCGCGCTTCCTATTTCAGCTGCGCGAATACCTGACGACCTCCGACCCAGACTCTCGACCCGAATACGACCTGAGCGTTGACCCTGACCTAACCTAACCTATCTGACATTACAGTTTTGACAGGTTGGTGACCGGGCAAACGGGTTTTCGCATATTTTGACAAATTCTAAACCGGTTTTCGGTATTTTTAATAATTATCAAACCGGTTTATTGCAATTTTTCGCAAAGTTTTTCAGTTTTTCTTGAATTTTTGTAATTCAAACCGAGTTTTGGCACACCTGCTCCGATTTTAAACCGGGTTTTCGCGGTCAGCCGTTGTTTACAATCGGCCTACGAGCCGACCGGGTTTTTATATAGTAGTTTTTTGGAAATTGAAGTGAATATTGACCCGGTCCCAAATCGGAGCAAAAGTGACAGGTGCCCCGTTTTGCCCGTCGGTACCGGTCCCTACCTCAAATAAATTATATTTGACAGCAACTAGGACCGGAATTAGACAGCTTCGCCCTGTTTGACAGCACCTGCCCTGATACACGATATCCACGACCCCCGTGCTCTAAACCAGGGCCAACATGAGCGAACGTTCAGATCGCTCGCGCGTCTCGGATTTACGCCGTATTTTCTCCGGGAATAATATGGACACGACCCCGCCTGTCAGACGCCGCGTCGACATCTCCACGGAGGAGGGTGCCGCCGGTGGCGACCCCGGGTTGAACCTCCTGACCCCGCCGGGACATTTGCCGGTGGATTTACCCACCAACGCGTCGGACGACACCGACATCGCGGTTTGGGCCGCGACCCTGACCCCAGGCGAATTGACCACGGTGGCTCGGCACTTCCAAATTGGAATTGACCAGCCGACTCGGCATATCCAGACGCGCATCTGCGAGCGTCTCGTGGCGGATTTATTCGGGCCGACGGCACAGTTCGAATCTCGCGATGCTCTGGAGCAACCCGTGTACCCGCGCGCCAGCTTGGCGCACGAATTCCAAGCAGCTGGCGTCACGAGTAGCCCGCGTAGCTTGGCGCTCCCTACCGTCGTCACCGTCACCGCGCCAGCCCCGACAACTACGACCGTGACTTTTACCACGTCGGTTACCGTAACCCGTGCGGCCCCGCGAGTTGCGGCGTGGGTCCAGTCTGTCCCGCCACCCGATCCGTGGGTGACGTTACAACCGCGTGCACCATCACAAGCGACTGGCGCTATTCCGCGTACGGTACGCGACCCACCACGGAACACCGTAGCGACTCCTGTTTCCGTGCCGCTGTCCCTTCCGGTCGACCGAGATTACGCGACCGGTGATACCTTCGGATTTCTCGACCGGTCGGAATTTCCCCGTGTGCGGTTCCAGGAACCACACTCGTCCACATTTTACCCCGAGACGACACCCGTATCCGCGCCATACGGACAACCTGGTGGTCGCTTCGGGATGCCGACCCTTCGCGACGAAGCGCCGTCGACGGCGCCGTGGTGGCAATCGGCCACTGCGCGCCCTTCAATGGGGAACAGCGTCGTGGCGGTTAGCGCGCGTGATCCCCGGCGCACCATTCGAGAATGGCGTCTTACCTTTTCGCAAGGTACCGAGACGAGCGCCGAGGATTTTCTTTGCCGCATCGACGAGAACCGCCGTGGCACCACGATCAGCGACGATGATCTTCTGAGCGCGTTACCGGATTTATTAGGCGGTGTAGCAAAACTGTGGGCTCGCCAGGAGTCAATTAACTGGCGGACCTGGAATGACTTTTTGCAGGCATTCCGGGACCGTTATGGCGACCGTGACCTGCAGTTCCGGGTACGGCAAGAACTGGCGACGCGTACACAAGGTGCTAATGAGCCGATAAATGACTTTGTTGTCGCTTATCGGCACATTATGCGATTTATGCAGCCAGTTCCGCCATTAGACGAGCAGCTCACGCTCGTGTATAACAACTTGCGCCCGGAGTACCGACGGAGCTTTTTGCGTAGTTCTTTCGGTTCGT
>JABFPQ010000098.1:0-15689 GCA_022817265.1 Masnerella sp. ZL-2020
CAGATTGTCGAACATTATAAAGACAAAGTTGTTAGGGTACGTTATAAGTTGACTCGAACATTAATATAAGAACAGCAATAATAAGTAAATAATTATTAAAATATGTTTTATTTTATTTTGTAGATTGATGCTGAGAGCACAGTAGACGAAGTTTTTGCAGAAGTCACCAAAGCCCTTGATACACTTTTACAATAAAATGGTTTCGAATTAGGGAAAATTAAATTGCACATTGATTGCAGCACAATTTTTAAGCATCGCTAAAGTCAAATTTTACTATTGGCTGAAAATGCTACTTTATTTTATAAATATATTCATTTTATTTCCATGAAATAAAATTATTTTAGTTTAAATCAAACTTACTGAAAAAATAAATTAACGAATTGTTCTTCAATTTTGGTTATTTAACAATAAATATTGCCAGTATTGTAAAGCTGACAAATATTTTACGTTATTCAAAAATGGCGAATTTTTTTCGAAATGTGATAATGTGAATAAAACAATAATGTTATAAAATATTGTTCAAACTAAAGAATCCTAATTATTATTATTGCAACGTTCGCATGGCTCTAAAATCAACAAATATATTTTGTGAATATATATATATTTTTGTTATGAATCGTTCTATACGACAATATCTAAATGTACTTTCAACACCGCAATAATAAATATTTATTCTGTAGTAAAAGAATTATTGTAATTATTCCTGTCTGACGTGTAATAAGATATCATCATCATTGCCACAGGTCGTTGCGCAACAAATCTGAAAATTAAGTATGTAGGACTGCAGTTAAATAGACATATCCTGCATCAATGACAATTTCTCATGTTAACACTGCTCATATCATTTTTTATTCTGAATTTTAGTTTGCGCTTAATCATGATCCAATCGACTTTGTTTTTAGGTGAGACAAAACTGTTAATTTTTGTATTTATACAATTAATATCATTTGATCACTTAATGTAATCATTTTATGAGGAAATTATAGTATCTGTTCAAATAACGATTTGGGAATTATCGTTACAACAATATTGTAATGATTACAGTGAAAAACCACTGTTTTATAAACTTGTCAAAGTTGATGCTTATTCGAAAAAAACTGTCCTGACAAGGAAACAGGTACTCGACGTAGAAAAATGCAAAGAATTCGCAGCTGAAAAAAGAGCTTTGGCTTTTAATTATGGATATTATAGTTCTGCAGGTACACAATAGTTTACTTATGTAAAATGTAAAATTTGCTTAATTTTACTCTTTGAGTTCCATTAGTTAAATTTGATATACAAAAAATATTTAAACATTTCATTATTTAAAGATTACAGAGATGAAAATATCTTTGATCCATTCAATGCGAACTGCATTCTTTTAATTTGCCCAGAAATAAACAACTTTACAGCTTTGGCAAATGTTAAAGGATTCAACTATTACAGTATTTATAACAGAAAAATGTGGTTTGGAGGTAATCTCAAATAGATATTAATTTTGGAATGAATTGTAAAAAAATCAGATAATAAATCTGTATGATTTACTTTTTATTGATTGAGTATTGATAATCTACTATCAGAGAACCGAACTTTGTCATGCGTTCCGACAGCAGGCCTATTTATGATTTCGGACGATAAACTTAATTACACAGATGCTCGTAAGAGCTGCCAAAATTTGAATGGATCTCTTGCCCATATCGCGAGTGAGATCAGGACGGATCATTTGGCGGCAATAATTGGCGACTATTCGTCTGCTTATGTTGGACTGATCAGCCAAAAAGACGACAGGATGTGGAAAAATGAATGCAGTGAGTGATTAATATTATGTTAAGCATAATAAAATCTTGTCTCCCTCAGTATGACAAAATGAAAACTAATTATTATCGAGAAATAAAGAAAAGATGTTGATAAGTAAATCAAAATGAATATGAATTACTTATATAAATAAGTAAATCATATATAGAAATAGGAAGAAATATGATCGTTTAATTAAACAATTACAATATTTGACCAATGACTGAACTCAAAAAAACAACATTATTTCGTCATCAAATTAATGCAAAAACAAGATTTAAATACGGCCATTTGATAGTAAAACTAATTATCTTAAAATTAATACTAATTACAAATTTCTAAATTAATTATTTATTTATCATTAAAAATATTTAAAAATTATAATTAACATTTCAACTAACTTTAAAAACATTTGCAACGGTTCTCTCTGTTGAAGAACTGACTTGAAATGTTGCGGAAAAGTAAAAACTGATTTAAATCACAATAACGGCTCGAACAAACAATGAAAGAAATAACTGAACCTGTGGAAGATTGTCAATGAAAATCTGTAGTCTCCGTTTCATAATAATTATTATCCTCGTGGCTGTGAACGCGAGAACGGAAGTCCCCCACGGGTCCCACTTACTCGTTGCTTCTTCGGCTCGCTCGGCCAAGACAATCGCAGCCAATTCGCGTTCCAGTCTTTAATGAGTTCGACGCTTCTTGTCTCAGTAATATAAACTATTTCGGCCATTCCTCCCATTTGTGTCCATATTTTCCGCATTGTTCTTAGCCATATTTACAATTCAGGTCATTACCATATGAAAATAAATGCCTTAAAGGTCATTTAGGTTCCAAATATCGTAGAAAATTATATAAAGTTCATTTAGAGTCAAAAGATCCCAAAGAAATATCTTAAGGTTCATTTAGGTTCAAAAAATCCCCAAAAATACCTCAAAGTTCATGTAGGTTCAAAAAATCCCCAAAAATCCCTTAAAGTTTATTTATGTTCAAAATATCCCAAAGAAATACCTTAAAGTTCGTTGAGTGTCAAAAGATCCTAAAGAAATACCTTAAAGTTCATTTAGGTTGAAAAGATCCCAAATAAATACCTTAAAATTCGTTTAGTGTCAAAAGATCCTAAAGAAATACCTTAAAGTTCATTTAGGTTCAAAAGATCCCAAAGAAACACCTTAAAGTTCGTTGAGTGTCAAAAGATCCTAAAGAAATACCTCAAAGTACATTTAGGTTGAAAAGATCCCAAAGAAATACCTTAAAGTTCATTTAGGTTCAAAAGATTCTACAAAAATACCTTAAAGTTCAATTACGTTCAAAATATCCCAATATTTCAACGCTCAAAAACGTTAGGAACCTCTTCAAAAAATATGTTAAAATTTGTTATTTAAAATTTTTATTAAAACTGTTTATTAATAATTTCTTAATTTTGACAGATTGACGAGAATAATGACGGATATATTGACATGTCCGAGCTGCATAAAGCTCTGCACACATGTGGCTTCAAAATTCCCACCTACAAAGTCCGTCAGATGATCGAGGACCTCAACTCCGAGACCAAAAAGATGTCCTTCGACGAGTTCAAGAAGATCTGTAAGGACCTGAAAGCCAACGAATATGCCAACACCTTCAAGACAGTGGTGTCGAAGAAGGAAAACCTCGAAACACATGGTGGCACCTCAGAGGCATCTAGTCAGGGAACAACTCATTCGGTTCGGCTGGATGAACAACTCGCTTTCAGCGATTGGATTAATAGCAATTTGAGTAGAGATCCTGATTTGGCACAACTTTTGCCAATTGATCAGGAGGGAAAGTCTCTCTACAGAAAGGTCCAAGATGGACTGTTGTTATGGTAACTATCTTATTTCATCTCATTTTTAAAAAATGGATGATTTTTTTCAGAATTTTATTTAAACATTCATCTAACTTGCAACAAAGTAATTTAGATGATGTAAAAACTGGACAATCTAGATACTCTAGAAACTAGGAAATCTAGATAATCTAGAAACTAGACAATCTGATATTAGAAACACTATAAAAACTGGTGGTACAAAACTGTCTCAAACTTAAGACGTCAAAGTCTTGAAATAAGACATCAAACCAAATGAAACAAATTCCAAAAATATTTGACATTGTTCCAATTAAAAAATGTACACATAATTAAAACAACCTTCTTTTTTCAGCAAAATCATCAACCACTCCTGTCCAGACACAATAGACGAACGTACCATCAACAAAGGAAACCTGAACAGATTCACAAAGATCGAAAATTTAACCTTAGCATTGTCATCAGCTCAATCCATAGGCTGCAACATCATCAACATCGATGCCTCTGACCTGACCAATGGCACACCTCACCTCGTCCTGGGTTTACTTTGGCAGATCATTCGCATCGGTCTGTTCAACCAGATCACCCTAGAACATTGTCCAGGACTGACCAGGTTGCTCCAGGAGAACGAAAAAATCGAGGATCTGCTGAAGATGTCGCCCGAGGAAATCCTCTTGCGTTGGGTGAATCATCACCTGGAGAACGCTGGAATTGCGCGTCGCTGCAAGAACTTCCAGGGCGACATCACCGATTCCGAGATTTATTCTCACCTGATTCACCAAATCGCGTCCAAGGAGGACAACGTTAATCTCGATGCGCTTATGGAATCCAATCTCTTGAGTCGTGCTGAGATCATGCTCAAACAGGCGGAGAAGTTGGATTGTCGTAGTTTTGTTACGGCTAATGACGTTGTCAGTGGGAATTACAAACTCAATTTGGCCTTTGTTGCTAATCTGTTTAATAATCATCCTGGATTAGAGAGACCGGAAAATGATATTCAGGAACCAGCCATTGAAGAAACGAGGGAGGAAAAAACTTACAGGTATTTTTACAGTCTTTTTTTTAATTTACCAGAAAAATTATATTTCGTAAGAATTTTTATTTTTAAAATTCACCTAGAAATCTTCAAGTTTTAAAATTTACGTGAATGACTTCACTTTCAAAATTCAGCTTAAAAACCTTCATATTTCAAAATTCAACTGGAAATATTCACATTTCAAAATTTAGGAGAATTACATAAGAAGCTATTACACTTCTCAGCTAAATTTTGAAACCAAATTTAAAAACATGATGTTTTTCATCTAAATTTGAAAAAAAATTTTGAAGCTTGAGGACTTTCATGTCAATTTTGAAACTTGAGGACTTTCACGTAAAATTTTGAAACTTGGGGATTTTCTCGTCAATTTTTACACCAGAGGTCATTTATGTACATTTTGAAATTTGAGTATTGCCACGCAAATTTTGAAACTTGAAGACTTTTACGTAAAATTTGACACCTGAAGGTTTTTACATAAAATTTGAAACGAGCAATGCAATAACTTTTAAATTAATATGCAAATACGTCATTTTTCAGAAACTGGATGAACTCATTAGGTGTATCACCACATGTAAACTGGCTCTACTCAGACCTGACCAATGGTCTAGTCCTTTGCCAACTCTTCGACATCATCGAACCTGGCATCGTCGATCAAAACAAAGTAGTAAAGAAGTTCTGGAAGATAGCAGAGCCAGCTCAACAGCTCCAAAACTGCAACTACGCCGTGGAATTAGGCAAAAAACTCAATCTATCCATTAAGGGTACCAGCGGTGACAACATTAATGACGCAGACAAGACACGTACCTTAGGACTCATCTGGCAGATGATGCGCATGTACACATTTTCGATGTTGAAAGCATGCACGGGCAAAAAAGAAAGTGGCGAAATCGAGAAGGAAGTTAAAAAATGGGTGGAAGAGAAACTGAAAGACAAGCCTAGGAAATTTAAAGGTTTCAACGATGCAAACCTTGCTGATGCTATTATCATTTTGGATGTCATCAATGCAATTAAACCTGGCTGTGTCAATTATGATATTGTGAGAAATCATGAAAATCTTTCTGATGAGGTAAGAATTGTTTTTTCTAGTATTTTAGGTCAAATTTACTCGATTTTGCAGACATGATATATAGTATATTTTGCATCAAGGGAGTAAAATAAAACTTTACTCCCTATGGTGCAAATGATATTTGTCATCACAAGTGCAAGTAAAGGTCGAGTTTGAATTTGAAGGGAAAACCGTAATTTTACTCCTTAGGGAATAAAGTTGTCTTTTACTTCCTAGAATACAGGGAGTAAAGTACGACTTTACCTGCACATGTGATAAAGTTTTTCTTACCAGTGAATTATTTATTTTTATTTGATAATAATTCATATTTCTTTATTAATATGTTTGTTTTTTAATTAACAGGACAAGTTAAACAATGCAAAATACGCAATATCTCTCGCGAGAAAATGTGGCGCACGAGTATACGCTCTTCCTGAAGACATAACAGAAGTGAAAGCCAAGATGATAATGACCGTGTTCGCGTGTTTAATGGTAATGGACAACCGACAACAAGAACTAGAGAACAACGCAAACAACGTGAACGAAAACAGTCAATAATGCGGCAATTGAACACTTTTCCTTCTCTCAACTCAAATCTTCGTCTTACCGTCGTTTTGTGTACACAATTTTACAATCCTGCCATAGTTTTGTAATTCTACTGCGATCCTCTTTCACCCCTTTACCGACAATCATTGTTATACTTTTGTTATTTTACTATTTGTTGACTTTCATATTTGACTATTTGTTTTCCATTTTGTACCTCTTTGCAAGAAGTAAACCGACAATTTTTTGGACGAAAGAAGATCGCGGGATGTAAATGATCGATTAATAGCTAATAACTATTGTACATATCGATAGAACGTTATTCGATATTTGGCAATTACGTTTTCATAAAATCGCAACTAGGATTCTCTATTTATTAGATTTCAAGTGGTGACTTTTCATGATCGTCGTATGCCATTTGAGTAGCATTTATTTTGCAAGTATTATGAATTTTGATACGTCAGTTATTGCTTTTTACAACTCACAAGGAACATTGACGAGCAAAAAGTGATTCTTGTAATTGTTTTATATAATACCATCGACATTCTGTGCAATATACTTTATAGAAAAGTGCCGTAGCATTTTCTAGGGATTATTCCCTAGCAATTGCGTCAGAATAATTCATCTGAGAATCGAAGTAAGATAAAAACAACCGATGATTTCAGATAGAGCTTGATGTCTTTGTGTACATTCTGTAAAGTTTAATTTAACTTTTTATCTTACTTTGCGACGTTTGTCCCTTTGGCTTATACACGTTATGTATAGTTTTTTCATGCCTGAGTTGAATTCTTATGTAATCAAGCATTTCCAACCAATTGAACAGACTACATTTGATTTTGATACATTTACTGATCTCTTTTCGATCTCTGTTGAAATTTTATAAACATTTATTATTGGTTGAATGTAATAAAACAAAGTTACGAATAAACACTGTGATAAAAATTTATTTCTCTTTTTTTATTGATTGTATTAGATTTATATTATATTCGTGAATACGAGTTTTGTGCAAATTTTATATAATTGATGTTATTCGGTCTGTTTAATTGATCAAAAATACCCCTTTTTTATCCTTTTACAATTGAATGTGTGTTTCACAATCGAGATATTGTGATGTTTGGGATATCAAGGTATTTGCAACACAAATCAATTATACGCAACTATTTCGATACGTCAGTTTGCGAATTCAAACAGTCGACTGCCATTTGCTTCCGAAAATCGTAGTCATCTTCCTTTCAGTTGATTTTCCGAAGGAACTAATCTCTCTGAATCATTTGCAATAGAAAATCAAAGCAATTTAGCAAAACAATGTTCGTATATGAACGCAAATACAACAGAAACCAAACTTTTTAAGCAACATTTGGCGAATTGCCTGTTTGAATAAATAAATAAAATGAAAAATAAGAAAAAAGTATGAAAAATCAAACTCATTTATAAAGAATCATCATAGATGGCACTTTAGGAATGATAAGCTTGAAATTTGTATTGCTGCTGATACAGAGCAAAATGCATAAACGACACTCAATACGTAATTAATTAAATGGCGATAAAATTAGATAAACATCGCGCGAATCAACGATTACTATGTGATTGTATTAGTAACGTAATGAATAAGTTTATAATCATATTTTCTAATCGGTCGAAAGTTTCTAAGCGTGTTTATATACCGAAAACAAATTCATAATTTTTTAACACAGATTTATAGGTAGAGTTTTTTAATCGTACGATTTTATAATTAATGTACAATATTTCAATAGTCTCCGATGAAGCGTAAGCGTGTACATATTCGATTTTGTACTCATGGATTATACATAACTGATAACGCTCATTCCAATAATGATTTTGTGTTAAGGGGATAGGGGAAATTTTGACCGAAAATATAATATATTTTTAATTTATTACGAATTTATTTTTTTCTTCATTGTGATTTGGTTTTCTGATGATATCACCAAATTTTTCATGATAGTCAACTTATCAATAATTATTTTTTAATGTTTAAAGTTGTAAACATATTTTGCAGAAAAAATGTAGCTCAATTTTTGCATTTGATTCAATTTTACATTCTTAATAAAGGGATTAGAAGTTTTGGAAATAAAATTTGATCATTCAAAATACTAATTTAGAGTAAAAACATTCAAAATAACTGACAAATATATTAAACTTTTTATCGCATTCTCCCCTTCCCCTGCAATATACAAGTGAAAAATTTTAAGCTCAGATTAATTGTAATTCAGGTGTTCTGATACAGTAGATAGAACATACATAATTTCCATAGCTCTGTCTCTGACTAACTAAACAATTAGTTATATCAAAACAAAGACAGAAGTCACAGAAATTATGTAGTTCACACAATAATATACGAAAAACGAAACAATTCGTCGAAATTAAATCATGCGAGTGATAAATTTTAATTAGGCGATGATCAAGGTTTATTTTTTGATGCTTTTAAGAACAAATCTTCGAAAAGATTTAAAAATTAAATAATTCAGATAAAATGCTGATTATTCGTCGGTTTTAATGTTTAACTTAGTACTTTGAAAGTATTTTAGAATTGATAACATTTAAATGCATCAGTAAGAAAAAAAGCATTTTCATATTTGTTATCAAATTTTGTCGCTTGTTTTTAATGTACGTATCTTTAATAAGACTGAACTTTGCAAAAAGATTTTTATAGAGTAGAATACAAAAATGTATATATTGCCTAACAAAATTTATCAAGCATTACAACAATCATGTAAATGTATTTTGTAATTATTACGTACATGTAATATTATTTATAACATTCATTTTTTATATCTTAAGGTAAATACAATTCTTTATCTTAACTTCTTAAGTGTGTTTTATTTCAACTTCTTGCCTTTAATTGTAAAGCATTTTGTTTGAGCAAAAGAATAAATATTATTCTATGCTACAGAAATATTTCTATTTTTTCTGTATGTCATTTTGCTCGAATAACTAAGAACTATTTTTTTTGTACGATCATGATGAGTAATTTTATGGTCTAAGTCAGTTTTAAGGTATCAGTCAATTTTGAACCTTCTGGAAATTCATAAATTGAAAAATCATGTGGAACTGCAAAAATGTAGCTAAACAATTTTTTTTAGTTTTCCATCAAAGAGGACAAAGAGAAGTTTTAAGAAAGTTCATTCAGTCGAACAGAAAAATTTTTTTTCGTCAATTCAATGGGCCATTCGATTTCTGAACTTTTTGTCACCACAAAATTGAAAAATCTCCTGGAATTACAAAATATAATAAAAAAATTATTTCTTCGTATGATCGTTAGACATCATTTATTGAACTGCTCTGCTGATGAAAATCTATGGTTGCTTGTTGGCAGGGGCTACCATTATTAAAAACAATTTTTAACCAGTTTTTGAGTCTTTAAACTAATTTTTTTTACAGTAAAATGTAAAATTTTGCTAATTTTAATGTAATTTATTCTAACTATTTCATTATAGCATAATTTTTGACTTATTTCATTTTCCTATTACATTTCCAACTGACTAGATCCCCTACCAAAAAAAATTACGTAATAAATTACGTCATAATTTATGTAAAAAATTACGTAACTTATTACGTAATTAATTACGTAATTTTTTACGTAATATATTATGCCAAAATGTTACGTAATTTGTTACGTAATTTATTACGTTATTTATTACGTATTTTAATACGGTATATATTAAATAATTTTTAAATGCAATTTTTTATTTTATTTATTTATTTTTTTAAATCATTTATTTTATGATTTTAAAAGTACTTTTTATTAATTCTGCCATCATTAAAAATGTCAATCAGTTGTATAAACTTTATATGATGATTGAGAAAATACGTCCACATGATTCAATAATTCCATATCTTTATATTACTTTACCCTGCATTTTATGAAAAAAGAACGGTCGTTGATAATTCCATTAATTTTCGCTTAGTATTATCAATGAAAGAAATACTTACACTTGTCAAGTTTATTGTACTGCTCTTCTAATTCTTAGTTATACTTTCTTGTCGACATTTTTTTAATAATAATTAATGGTACATTTAATATATTGAGATAATAGCAGTGGCATTCCGGAAAAACCAGTTAACTCCATTTTTTCAGTTTTTTGGGATAACCGCATTTCAAGTTGTTAGATTTCCATGCAAGTTTCATTTTTCGCAATATTTACCCCTCTGTATTTTTTGAAATAACACGTCAGGAACAAATTTGGCTTCAATCAATGAAAATATAGGAAAAAATGATAAGTATTACGAAGGTTACACAATTTTTTTGAAAAATGGAGTTACCTGCTTTTTCCGGGAAGCCGCTGATAGTATTTTACTTCACAAGTGAGAAAAGTAATTTTTAACGAGTGTGAAGTTTACAACACGAGCCGATGGCAAGTATTGTAATCGCACGAGTTAACAAATTACTTTTTTAACTTGTCAAGTACAATATTGTATCTACCGTGGGAGAAATAAGCGCTATTTCGTGTGAATACAGTGGGAAAAAGCGCTATTTTTCCCACAAGTTAGATAAAACATATAACTACAGTTCTCTTTTTTAATCTGAATATTAAATTTTACACAACGCAAAAACTTTCAAAATGTCGACCACAATCATGTTACAAATATGAAATCCATGAGTAGTAGTTCAGGTTCACGGCTGAATAATTGAATGTCAAAACAATATAGATATTAAGATATTATATGATTTGTCGATTATTGAAAAAAGGTTAAACTTAGATGAAAGAAAAGTGAACGTGACCGAATTTTTTAAATATAATTACATTGGTCGAAAATTCTCGCCTGATCTTATTACTCACACACGTAAATGTTTCCCACACTCGGCACACCGTGATTCCTCGTGCTTTTCATCCGTGAATGAGTTAAAGAGTTAGGAAAATCTTCTGATTAATATAATAAGCTAACAATATTTAACTTTCATTCGTACCACTGCTTTATTATACATTAATTTTTTTATATGAAAAACATAACACATCATTGACATATGTACACATAAAAAATTGCTCATACAGATTATGCAATCACAAACTTTCTCCTAAAAGTTATACGTATGGGGGACAGGACAAATAAACGTCTCATCCTGCACATTGATTGTAGTGCATGGCGCAGAAATTTCATTAGTATCTGTTACGCTAATCTGAGGATCAATGCTTACAATTTTTTGAATTCGTTTACAAATATCAAATACTTCCGTAGTATGCACAGCATGAAAAACCAAAAATTCTTTTGCACTACTTTTATCAATTAAAAATTCTTGGCACTGTATGAAAGTATTATTTTTCAATAATGCAAAAGAGTTGTTTGAACGTTTGTTTTCTTTGTGGCACGTTGCATAGACACTATTATCAATGATAACTTTTCGGTACGCTTCCGTGGTTTTCATTGACATATTGCACATAATAACCAAATTTTTCTTTGGAACGTAACAATTACCCATATATCGAATCGTATTGCTTTTGTAAGTATTTTTAGCTTTGTTTTTCATTTCGAGTAAAAATTTTTGAACGAATGGTGATGTCTGGTAAGTACTGCTCAGGCGACATATACTTCGAACACTCTTGTTAAAATGTAAATGTCTCTGAATTTGAAAAATTACCCCATTTGCCGCATGGATCATTTGTAACAACAAACCGTTTCCATTTTCAAATGGGTATCCATTATGAGTCCACAATGGACCCCAATTGTACACTGTGGTCGATAAATGCAAAAGTTGATGAACGTTGTAAGTCATTCCCGATATTCCATATAATTCTTCTGTTTCATAAACAAACTCATACAGAAGAAAGTCTGCAATCTCGAGGTTTTCTTTCGTTATACACTTTTGAAGTAAGATGTGCATTGCTTCTATTAGTTTTGTCCAATGTTGAAAATACTGCAGAGGCAATACTTTTGACAGGATTGGCCCACTGTTGTATAAAAGCCAGATTTCGAACTCTTTAGCTTTCCAGTGCGCTGCGTACTTCAAGGGTCTTGTTAGACGTCCGACTTGGGTATGCGGTGTCAGAAGATTTAAAACTTTATTTACGTGTGCAGTATATTCTTTACTTAAAGAGTATGGCTTTTTGCTTGAATGAAACCAATAATTGGTGAAGGCTTTTGTAACACCAAGCAAGACATTGTGCATATAGTCAACAACGAAGCCCTCAACTATATCAAAACTATTTAATTCAAGCAAAGGTGTTGCATATTTGAAACCGTTGACACTCTGGCCGGTAGCAATTACTTGTGAAATATCCCGCTTAGCCGTTTCTGATGTTCGAAGTTCAGGTTGTTCATTTAGAATGGGATATTTCATACTTCGATCTTCTGGGGACCACACTCCTGAATGATGACACCAATTACATCCAAAATGCCCGTTAAATTGTTTTAGCCCTTGCATTGGAGCTCGAGCAATAGTATCGACGCAACAACAAAGAGAAAACACTTTTATTGTCCTTATTTCATTATTAATATTGCATTCGACACCTTGTTCACTTAAGGAATTCAAATGATCTTTAATGAATTCTAAAAATATTTTCATGTTCGGTTTATTCTTGCCAAACCATAAACCGCAGGTTATCGTGTCACTGAATCTTTTTTCTGGTGGTATTTCATTAACCATAATTTGGAATGGCCAAATGGACAACGTTGAACTTGTGAAAATTGGCGATCCATCCGAGTTGACGGTGAGTGTTGCATAATTCTTTCGATTTTCTACTGAAAGGGTCTTGAGAAAATCTCGATACTTTTTACCATCGTAAATGTCTTTGATCTCGCGATTATTGGATGGCCTATTCATAACAAAATCATAATATTCCCAATTATCTTCAATTAATTGTTTTATGTCCTGGGAAACATTCCAAATGGCAAAATAATCTTTGTCCTTCAAATACTTGACATCGACTACAGCTTCACAACCATTACATACAACTTCACGAGGTTCATTTTCATTCAATGTACTAGATTTATATTGACACACATATGATCCGCATTCATGACAAGTTATATGAAAAGTTGCTTCATGCGCAGGATTAAACATTAAATTTATCAAATAACTTGTGTTTGGAATAACAGGAATACCGAACATTGCATTGATCAATTTGAAAAGTGATTCAACAGCGACCAGAGGTAAGTTATTTTCAACACTGTATGTCAACAACATCAATATGATTTCAGCACGACTACATGTTACTGGTTCTTCTATTTTAGCAAAGAATTTTTCTTTTGATACGAAGTTCTTCAAGAAAGAATAAATAAGATCTCCATTTTCTCCGCCGTCCGTGTCCAGATCAGGTTGCCTATCGTCATTTTCTCTGTACTCCATATCCAGATTGAGTTGCCTATCATCAGTACATACATCCAGCTGAAATATAATAATACAAACATTGCTTTACAATGGCATTACATTAAAAAATTAGCTTCGGAATTTTTTGTTCAAAGCCTTTTCATTGACTATAAAATTAAAAATTCCAATTTATTTTGTGTAAGTTCTGAATAAACGTACATCTTGAGACATTAATCGTCGCATCTCATCGTTGACGTAACCGACATCATTGAGAGTAATGTTGCTTTCAAATTCAGCAAGCACCTGCGATGATTGACCGTCTTCTTTATTATCGATTAATTGCACATTACTGCATAAGACACGATCATCTTGTGTGTTAGAATCATTTGATTCCGGAACCTATAAAATAAGAGTGCATTAATAAACATTAATGGTTAATTTAAGACATTTTTAATTATCTAAAAAACCCATATGGTACATCCTTTGAAATTAACCCTTGAGCTACCGCGGCGTTTTAAACGTTGTCCGTATCGTGGACCCGACACGTTTTTTTGTAATAAAAAGGATTATCTTTGCAATGTTGTTAAAGTTTCTTTATCTAAAGTTGAAAAAGTATTGAACAATTGTTTAATACAACGTAAAATTTTCCGACTTTGTAGGTTGTAGGGATGTTGAAATAACGTTTTCAAAAACGTTCATCTGACGTTGAAAAAAAATTATTTTAACGTTTGATAATAGGAAATTGATTTTGTTACTACAAATATTTCAAAAGTATTTATACATTGGTTTAATCAAATCCCTTCAGTTCAGTACTTATTAAATATGTTATGTTTCATATTTTTCCTTAGTGTTGCAAAAAACTTTGATTCCTGAAGTTTTTTTGTTGAATACAAAGTCTATTTTATGTGTTCAACATTTAACATTGTTCATAGAATTCATTATTGTATACAATGTTTCAACTATTCCAAACATTATCTCATAGAACTTTAGCAAAGTTAATAACATTTTAATTTTATATTGAATTTGTATTAATGAATTTTAATTAATCAAGTGCAGGGTAACTGTGACGATAACCTCACAGGCAATTGAAATGAATGAAAATTGGTTTACATTATCATAAACCGATTAGTAATTTAAATTTGACAGTTCAAACTCATTTCAATGTATACAATACATTTTAATGCAAAGGTATTAGTTGTGTCAACTATTGCACATTTTCCTATCATTTGCTGAAATTTAGAAAATATAGCTAAACAAATGTTAGATTAAATGTTTTAATAATAATTTAATGATGTTTTATTGTATTATCTACATATTTCTAGCCTTATATCAAGTTTTATATGTGAAAATACTTAAATATTCTACCAAAGAAACAATGGATATAAACCATTATTTTATGATACAATAATTTGTAAAATCTTTCCGTTTTCATACTAAAAATGTGATTTTTAATGTAATTTGAATATTAAGTTTAAAAATTTTTAATCAACCTTTAATTCTTAGCAATCTTAAATATTTATTTTATAATAACTTTAACATTGCAGTGAAGAAATTGTTCTAAAGCATTCTACTGGATTATCAAACTCCCTACACTATTAACAATATCGACATAACAGTTAATGACATTTTCCATAAAAAAACGGTAAATATATTTTTCCATATAGCCTTAAGGTGATTCCTCAATCTCGGTCAAATCTCCTCAAATCTGCCTGTATTACGCCTATACATATAGCTGGATGTAAAAGTGAAATCTCTAACTACAGACCTATCTCAATTATTAGTGTAATTCCAAAACTTTTCGAATCATTGGTAATTGGTTAATTGAGAAGTATTCATTTACCGTATATTTCACTTTGTCAGTTCGGGTTTGTAAACAAGAGGAACTTAACTTAGTAGATTTGACTGATTATATTTTAAACTCAATTGATAAGAATATCCCAGTAGATAGTATATATACCGATTTTAGTAAAGCCTTAGACTCAGTCAACCATGATTTATTGATTATAAAACTGAAATCTTTTGGCATCATCGGCCTACTTTTACAATGGTTTTCTAGCTATTTGGAAAATAATTCGTCAGTAGGGTGAAATGGGGTAAATGTAAGACAGGGGGTAAAGAAAAGACAATGCGAAAATAAGGTAAAATCTACCATTTAGGTATAGTCTCACGTATAAAATTTGTATATTGTTTGCTTAACTGACTATTA
>JABFPQ010000099.1:0-15667 GCA_022817265.1 Masnerella sp. ZL-2020
AATGTGAACATGAAAAAGAACATATTTATTTGGTAGTCGTTGGTCACGTTGATGCTGGTAAATCAACTTTATTAGGAAGATTATTATGCGATTTAGGCCAAGTATCCCAGAAATTGATTCACAAATATCAACAGGAGAGCAAAAAAATTGGCAAGCAATCTTTCATGTATGCATGGGTTCTTGATGAATATGGCGAAGAAAGGTGAATTAATCCATTGCAATTTTCAGGATTATAATTAACAAAGAATTCATATTTCAAGTTAACTCATCTTATTATCTTTATAACTTACTTTTTATCAAGTAACGCTTAAAAAATAATTTTGCTGATTATCAAATCTTCTAACATATATTGTAAAATTCATTTCCTATTATTTTTCGTATAACAAAATTTCGAAATGTTGAATTATTATGAATAAGTGAAACTAATCAATAAAGACTCAAAATAACAAATTGGAAAATGGAAAGGTGTTCAGGTTTATGAACTTCACCTCATGCCTTGCTAATAATACTTATAGATAAATATTATGGTCAAAGAAAGATACTATTTGTCATTATTAAATTATTTCTATTTACAGTTTATTATATTAAACCTTTATTCATTCATCGACAATAATTTCACATTCGTTGATATGTTTGTTGACACATTGTCAACAAACTTGAAAAAACTGAAATTGTAAAAACTAACCAATAGCATTGTACAGCACAAATCATAAGGCTTTATAATCGATAAAACTAAGTTCAATCAGTGATCATCCAATTTTTAACGTAATTATGTAATCGATTAATTTTCAGGGAGAGAGGAATCACAATGGATGTTGGTTCTTCGAGGTTTGAGACAAAAACTAAAAATGTGACGCTCTTAGACGCTCCAGGCCACAAGGACTTTTTTCCAAATATAATAATTGGTGCAACACAAACAGATGCTGCTTTACAAGTTATAGATGCCACGCGTGGAGAATTCGAAACTGGTTTTGATAGTGGAGGTCAAACTAGAGAATACCCGGTCAAACAATACCCAGTGATTGTTCTTACGATCCCCGGGTAAGTCAAATTTTTGTTGGCAATATCGGTAATTGAATTCCAACTTGATAGTTACCATTTTGGCACTACAAGGCATTTATGAGAAAGTAATTTTAGAATCAAGATTTGTATACTTCTGATAGGAAATATTATTATGAACATATGTTAGTTAGGATTTATTTGAAAACTATCACAGGTAGAATCTAATTACATAATGTTGCCGAAAACAAATAAATATATTTCTGAATTATTTTATACTTTAATTACACTCGATAAACTTTTTTATAGGTGTATCTCAACTAGCGGTTGCAGTTAATATCTTTCATAACTTGTATTGGAATCTCTGGAGAGAATATTGCTGCAAAGCCAATAATTGAAGGTCTTTCTAGTTGGTAAGATTTTCATTTTATAAACGATTGAACCACCCATTTTTATTTTTACCATATAATGTATGGTATCCCCCCCCTCCCCCTTCAAAAACATCTCTACGCAAACATGCCTTGTTGGTATTCATGGTAAATCTTAAAGAATAAAAAATCAATTTTATCAATTTGTTTCTTCAGGTACAATGGTCCAACTCTGCTCGACGTCATAGACAATTTCAAATGTCCTGAACGACCAGTTAATAAGCCTTTTAGATTTTCTGTAAATGACATTTTTAAAGGCATGAGTTCAAGTTTGAGTGTGAGTGGTAGCGTTGAAACTGGGATGGTATCAGCTGGAGATAAAGTTTTAATTTTACTACGAAATGAAATTGCAACGGTGCGATGTACGTATTCATATGTATTGTTTGATTATTTATCATTCATTAAATACACGATTTTGAAAAAATTAAGTTCATTTTTAACGCAATGTGTATTTTCAGCTATTCAAGCCGACGACGTTGTAGTCCCAAACGCTTTTGCTGGTGACAAAGTTGTGTTGAATATGGCGAACGTTGACCAGCAACTTTTTACTATTGGTGATGGCCTATGCAATCCCCATAAACCAGTGCCTCTAACGACACGTTTTGAAGCCCATATAGTAATTTTTAACACGCAAATGCCGATTACACGTGGTTTACCAGTAGTGCTGCACCAGCAGTCTTTGGTGGTTCCGACGATCATCCGCAAACTAATATCTCATTTGCATAAAAACACCAACGAGATAATCAAAACAAAGCCAAAGTGTTTGCCCGGAAACTCAAGTGCTCTTGTTGAAATAGAAACTCAGAAGATTTTATAGTAACAGATACTGGTATTTTCACTCCAGTAGCAGTTGTGGATCAAATATTACAACTTTATGTTTAGTGTAATTAACACTTTCTGAACAATACAAACTGTTCCTGTTATTTGTATTTTTGTAAGAAGTTTTATGTGTATACAATTGTAATTTGTACAATTTAAATAAATGTTATATTGACAAATGAATTTTACTGTGTCAAAATTTGTTTATATAAGTAAATTTTTCTGTGAAATTTTATTGAAATAGTTTTGCAATTGTATTATTAGATGGTGCTGCCCTGCCTGTGATTTCATTAAACGATTTCAGAATTTATATATCTAAACGTCAAATTTAAAAAAGGGGAAACTATAGAAACCAAGATAGAATATCAATCAGTTAACTGGTTTTTGGCACGTTGAAAAATAAAAATGCTCTAACTTGACTTCTCTTTCACTTTATCTTTACTCTAACTTTACTTTATCTCTAACTTCAAACAAAATTATGTTCTGCTCAAGTTCAAATTTAGTTTAAATTATCTCTAAATTAAAATTATATTCATTTTCACATAAGTCAATGAATCAGCAAATGAATATAATTTTAATTTAGAGATAATTTAAGCTAAATGTAAAGTTGAACAGAACATAATTTTATTTTAAGTTAGAGATAAAGTAAAGTTAGAGTAAAGATAAAGTGAAAGAGAAGTAGTTAAGTTAGAGCATTTTTAGTTTAAGACTTCCATTCCAGGTTTGACAAAGTTTGACTTTTTTAATTGTTTATGGAAATTTGTTCTTTTTGCTATAAAAATATTGAGTTTGTAACGAAAATATTTTACACAGTTATTATACTTGTAAATCCTTCGCAATTTTTGAAAAATCAATTTATTCAGTTTACTTTGATATTTGAGAGTTACATTTCAAGAATTCTTAGCTATTATAGAGCTATTCGGCATAAACTATTCAAATTCGAAAAAAATTTAGTGTAATTAAATTAAATAAGTATTGTTTTAATTGGACAGTGTTAATATTAAAGTTAAGCATTATATGATAAAATGTAATTTTTTATTTATATAGGATTGATTGTTCTATAATTTGAATTTTATAATTTTGTTTATATGAAGCATGCAACATTGAAAGTTTTTTTTCGGGGATTGTCCTTGAAACCACCGGTAGTTTTGGGGACTGTCCTCAAAACCACTGGTAGTTTTGGGGACTGTCCTCAAAACCACCGGTAGTTTTGGGGACTGCCCTCAAAACCACTGGTAGTTTTGGGGACTGTCCTCAAAACCACCGGTAGTTTTAGGGACTATCCTTGATAGCACCGGTATTTTTGGAAACCGGCTTCGAGAACTCTAGTATAGGAAGAGCTGAGAAACATAATCCGCCAAGTCCACATTTTGCATTTCACAGCAAAAACAAAAAAAATGTATTACTTTGAACTTAGCATGAAACAATATTCACTCTTTTTCCAAAAAAGTTTAAGATATGTAATTTGACAATAAAAACATTTTTTACACTAATTTTGCATGAAAAACGTATTTTATAGAGTGAGTAAATTTGATTTTTCTACTTCCTTTAAACGTATATTATACATGTGTATTCTCGTACGTTCTTTGTTGATATGCAAAATGAATTTTAAAGGTAAACATTTTCTTACATAAGCTACTAATTTCTTTTTATATGGCCATTTCAAGTTTTAAGATAATATCAAAATTAAAATTTTTTTAAATTTAAGAAAAGGATGTAAGAATTCATTTAGGAGAGCATGATACAGTGGATGGAAGAATGTATTCAAAAGTTGATTTTGAGCACTGATTAAAGAACCTGGAACTTGAAATTGTAACTAATCATTTGAGAAAGGAACAATAAAAAAAGGCAGATATGCAAATACTGTTTATACTTGCAGTTTATTGCACTACATGAAAAATACAATATATTTTATTTAAAAATACTCGACGACAATTTTTATTTTTATGTATGTTTTAGTTATAAAAGAATATTTTATGACGTCTAGTAGAACATTGTTTAGGAAAACTTTTGCGAGAACAATTCAAATCTTGTGATCAATAAACTCAAGTAAATATAGTACTTAATCGAACTGATAAAATGACAAATAAAACACGTTAAAAAGTATTTTGGATTTTCTTTCCTTTGACATAAGTACCAAACATTTACTTCTGTACTAATACTACTATCACTTTCATTTCAATATCTAGTTTTGTGGCTTTCACAAATAAAGTAGTATAATAACTTTTGATCTCAATACAAGCAAGTTTCCTTTTTGGCATTGTATATTCTAAAAGTTGTTATAAAGGTAAACAAGTTCTATTTTTATGTATGTTTTAGTTACAAAAGAATATTTTACGACGTCTAGGAGAACATTGCTTAGGCAAACTTTTGCGAGAACAATTAAGATCTTGTGATCAATAAACTAAAGTAAATATAATACTAAATCTAACTGATAAAATGACAAATAAAACATGTTAAAAAGTATTTAGGATTTTCTTTCCTTTTACATAAGTACCAAACATTAACTTCTGTATTAATACTACTATCACTTTCATTTCAATATCTAGGTTTGTGGCTTTCACAAGTAATATAATAACTTTTGATCTCAATACAAACAAGTTTACTTTTTGGCATTGTATATTCTAAAAGTTGTTATAAAGGTAAGTTCGCATTTGAACCACGCTGTACTGCTTGAAATACTTAGGGTATTTTTCTTTTAATGATTGGATATCTTTTCCAGGAGGTAACTGTTTTCTTTTGATATTGGTAGCAAATGTTGTTAATAATAGTTTACGCGCATTTTTATCCCATCTTCTTCGTTTTATTTTACCCGATGATGGCTCATCAGACATCGACTTGCTTGATAAATTACTCTGATTACCTACGTTGTTTGATTCTTCACGACTGTTGACAAACAAGCTATCAATTACATCACTTCTATATGTAGTATTATTTGAACTATCTTCAACAGGATCTTCTTCTTCGACTTCACTAAGGTGTTCATCATTGGAATCATCTTCATCTTTTTCGTGATCAGTTTGCACAGTTTCAAATATCTTAGTCATAAGTGCAATGTCTCGTGCCGCAGAAGGTTGACGATAATATTGTTTATGAATATTCAAATCGTGCCCCATGAAATTGGCCAGACCTTCAACTTCATTCTGCTGGAGATTTAACGAGATACATTTCGTCGCGATGTCCTTCCGTAAAATAGTGCCACGAAGCGTATCTGGATTTTGCGCTCCACATTCCAATGAAAACTGACGCATTAAATTACACGCTCGCAAATACCTTATTGGTTGCACTGAAGAGCTGGGCAAACCAAAAATAAATGCGTTGTTCTTAGGAACACCTGCTTTACTTCGACATTTAATTATTAATTCTATGAATTTTTCGATTTCAGGTGTTATTATTACAGGGACAGACCTTCCTAATTTTCCCCGAATCCTGAAATGTTTATATTGTTTCATTGCTTCTTGAGCTTCAGGTGTTAACTTTTTTAACTGATTCTTCTGAGAGCAGGAATCAATTCCTTCGCGAGTTTCGAAGTCAGCAATTGTAACTCGTTCTGTCTCACCTGCACGTCTCCTATTAAACATTTGAATCAAAACCAGTACGTGCGATGATAAACTCAACCATTCTGTATAAGAAAACTCCTTTTTCAATAGGGAATAGCTTGCAGCACTTTTTTTCAACAAGAAATTGTACAATTTTTGTACATCATCAGAAGACGGCAGTGCAACTTTTTTACTTCTTTGCCTTTTCTGCTGTTGCTCAAAAGCTCTCTTGTTAACGATTATTGGATAATCGACAGAAAATAATTTTAAGAAATTTTCAGCTTCTACTTGTTTTTCATATGCTGCCTCTTTTATACATTCATTAATGTGGAGTTCTCCCACACTTTTGATCAAAGTCCCTGCGTTGAGAGCTGTAGTCGGAGCATTGTATTTTTCCGTTTTTGGGTCAAAACCTGCTACAGCTTCAATACTTTTTACGCAGTCATCGTAAAAACAAGGCTTGTAAATTGAAGCGAAGTCTTCGATTGCTTTATTTTGTTCTCTAATTTTTAATAATATTCGACCAAGTAATCGTATTCGAGCACGAATAAGTTGTTCGTCTTGGACTAGTGTGTATTTAATACACATTTTATTTGCGTATATAATGACAAGCTTATCAAATTTCACTGCCAATACAGGCTCGTCCTCGCGAAGAACCGGGAAAACTTTCTCTTTTAATTTCAAACTAGCTTTTTCGTGGATTTGTGATTTCAGATTTCGACCGCTGACCATATTCGTTCTACCATGAGTTAAGTTTTTTGCACATTTTTGAATGTGGTGGCGTAAATTTCGCACAGAATATGTTCCTTTACAATTAAAGCAAACTGTAAAATCTTTTGCAGTACGTTTCAAATTCTTGTTAGGACGTCGAAGCGGTATCAAAAATCCTTTATTGAATTCAGGATTCCTATTGAACTCTAAATCTCCCTTTTTCCGGATGGCTGCGATGAGGTCGTTCTTTATCCTTTTGTTTTCACTAGTATCAGTAGGAAAATAAATAATTTTCTTGACATCCTTTTCATTTTTGTGGATACTTTGAAGATGTCGAGCAAATTTTTTTTGCAATTTTTTGCAATAGATGCAGAAATGCTGTTTTGTATGAGTCGTATGCCCTTCAGACTGTGGAACTTCTAAGTTGTAATCGTCAAGTCCTCTTATGCCTTCGGGCAAACATTCTATATTGCAGCTCTTCTCTTCATTTTTCGTTTTATCATTGGATCCTCTAACGTCATCATGTTCATCACTAGTCGAAGACTGATCAGAAGTAGTAGACTTCTTTGAAGGTGCGTATTCGGGATCAATGGACGAAGCCCCCGATTCGTCCTCAGTTTCAGTTAGTATTTGATTCAGGTAATCAAGATTGTTGTTCTTTTGATTTCTGCGGGCTTTTCTAATTTTCTTCGATGTTCGAACAACAGATACATCAGTTTCAATATCTACTTTAGATAAGTCGTCTTTCTTTGGTGTACTTGAAAATATCTTTGGTTTTCCTGAAAAAAAAATAATAATAATAAAATATTGAAGTTCATTACAAAATCAGAATAGCAATAACAAAAACGTTAAGATAAAACGTTAAAACAGAAATGAAAAAATCAGAATATCTTATTTTACTGGGAGTAGTTCTAAAATCTTTGCTCATGATACATAATTGATGTGTGGATAATTATATTTTAAACCTTTAAATATTATGTGAGACATGAATCGAAGGAAAATTTTCAGTTGAACAATCTAGTCATATAATTTTTTTACATTATAAATTTGCCGACATAGAATCTTGATAAAAAATCGAACATTTGTTTCATCGAGTTTTTTGCTTTGCGGTGTAAGCTGATGAATGATATTTGAATTGAAAAACTCTTAAATAAAAAATAACCTACAAGTAGAGGTTTCGAATAACTCGCGCGCCCTTTGGATATCGCTTGCTGCTTAAAAACTTATTAGCTAGGAATTGAGACTGAAAACTTTACAAGTAATAAAGGAAAAATTAAAAATTGATAACAATGGTGAAAGACTTCAATCATTAGGGGAGAGTGACCAACAATGGGACGGTCCTCACTGTCGAACAATTCAAATAAGTCAAAAACCCTTGAACAGAAAATTGTAAACTAATTTGGAAGACTTTATTTTATTTTTTTCTTTGAACAGCTGAAGTTTAATTTTGCTGAAGTTACTCATAGAAAGTTATAACAATTTCTCAATTTTCGAGCTCAAAAGTAAAAAATGAATTCAAGTTTACGAGTGTTTTTTGATAATAAAAACACTCCGAGGCCGAGTAGGTCGAAGCGCATGCCCGAGGCGCTTTGCATCTCGCGGCGACGATGCAAAAGTTCCTCTTTTGTCGGCTTACGCGTGGTGAAAAGTAGCGTAATTTTTTTTCATTATTTACTTATAATGTATATACAAAATTAAGAATAGTTAGTATTCAATCATACCTGAAATTATTGATTCGTGATTCACATTTTGTTTACTTGTTTCCAAATCAGGCAGACTGTCAACTAAAATCGAAATTTCTTTTACAGATTTGTTTTGTGGGAAAACATTAGTAGACTCATCTTCTGTTACTGTGTAGTCGGCGTTTAGTTGGGCCGCTTCATTAAGGCCTTGAATAGATTCATTTTCTGCAAAAATGTTTTAAAAGTTATTCTCACAATTGATTATATTTTATATACATTAGATTGACTACAATATAAAAGTTTTAAAAAATATTCTAAGTTCAAAAGTTATCTGTAATCATTCTGTTACACTTGACAGGGACAGTCATTCATACAACACTAGTAAAGGCATCAAAAATAAATTAAACTCATTAAAGGAGAACAAGTTTCTAAAGTCTCGGTATAAGAAGCGTGGAAAAATTACAAATTTATCAGTGTTTATATTTTAAACGCATTGAAAAGCGTTATATCCGTTTATTTGTGTTACGTCTGTGACTTGTGGAAGAGATGCAGAATCTGCTTCAAGGTGATGATATGTAATAATTTTTATTACATAATTAGTATGCAATCGTACCTGGAATCGTTGATTCGTCAGTCATATTTTGATTCCTTGTTTCTGCATCGGCCCGGTTCTCAACTAAAGCTTTATTTTCATTCAAGGATTTGTTTTGTGCGGAAACATTAGTAGACTCATCTTCTGTTACTGTGTAGTCGACAATTGGTTGCGCCACTAAATTAGGGCCCTGAAGAGCCTTTTTTTCTGCAAAAATGTTCTAAAAGTTATTCTCACAATAGTTTGACTACATTGAAAATGTTCCAAAGAATATTCCATCTTCAGAAATTATCTTCAATCATTTGATTACACATGACAGAAATAGTCACCCAGACGTCATAAATAAAGACATTAAAAAAACGAGTGAAACTCATTGAAGAAGAACAAGACTCTAAAATAAAAAGGTATAAAAAGTGTGGGAAAAGTACGCATATATTAATGTTTCCATTCGAAACGCGTTATTTTTGTCTATTTGTGTTACGTGTGTGACTTGTGGAAGAGATACGGATTTTTCTTCAATAAGATGATAAGTAATAACATTCAAGGCAAAATTAGTATTTAATCGTACCTGAAAGTATTGGTTTTTTATTCACATTTTTATTGATTGTTTCCGAATCGGGCCGATTCTCAACTAAAATTTCATTCTCATTTAAAGATTTGTTCCGTGCGGAAACATTAATAGACTCATTTTCTGTGGCTGTGTAGTGGTCGTTTTGTTGCACCGCTATAGTAGGGCCTTGAAGAGACTTTTCTCCTGCAAAAATGTTCTGAAGTTAATCTAACAATTTATTATGTAAAAAAACAACAGTCCGGTTTTCCCTTAAATTTATTTGTTTATTCTTTGTAAAACTCGTCACAGTAAACTTTACGAAAAGTAATTTGTGCATCATGTATGGCATGGATATTTACACAGTAGTATGATGGAATTATTCGCTTAGATTGTGTTGCCACCACACTCATGTACAAAACACTTGACGTCACACCACGGTGGCCGCACTAGATACACAAAGTACTATTGCAAGGTCAGATTAGCTTGCTTTCACCGCGGTATATAATATTTATTTTACCTGTAGCATTTGAATCTATCTTGCATATTCTCTGCAAACGGACCATCAGCTTTTTTGGGCAACGCATTTTACCTACAAAAATGGTTTGATATAAACATTTTATTTTAAGTCTTTCCTTCGAGTAATTTAGAGTTAATGGACCAGTATTTGATAGTTGAGCGGCGAAAAAGTCGGACTTTTTACCCCGAAGAACAAAAAAGTGCTGGACGCGTAGCCGATAGCATGCTTTCTATTCCAAGGAGACGAATAGTTCCACTTATGGCTGCTCTCAAAAAACTAGTGTTTTTAGAGAGCAAATATTGCAAGACACCAAAAGTGTGTTGCAATATTAAAAAATAGGTTAAATTCAAAACTTTTTTTGTGTTTCAATTTTTGCTTATCTATATAACATGGTAAAATACTTTTGGTGTCTTAAAATAAAACATCAGTTTTTAGAGTGTGCTCACTCAACTGTCAAGAAAAATAACGTATTTGCATCGATGCCCTTAAAAGGAAAATGTAATTGTTGCTTCGCACAATATATACTACTTTCCATCAATGATAGTTCTTATCATTATTATAAATACACGGAGATGAATTTTAATAAATAACTAAACTGTTAATTTATAAATAAAGAACTATCAAGAAAAATAAAAGTATAAGCTTTATAATCATTATACGTGATATCAGTGTTGATATTTACTTCGAATATTTGAAAATCATTAGAATGCAATAATAAAATGCAATTATTCTACCTAATATACATTATGGGGGCCAAAGTAAAAGATACTAGAGATACTAAATACAATTTAATGTATGACTCGAATACGTTGCAAATAAGTCGTGCATTGCAGAATTAGATTCATACACACCTGAAGTGTCTGCACTAATGTTTGATGTGTCTCCTTCGTAGCTACTTGATGAGTTAATGATACTACTTCGTCGATAATGTCTTTTTCTTTTCTTTCCTTGATTTTTTTTGTCTACAGTGTTTGAAAAACAAAAACATGTTATAAGCACAATAAAATAATATAAAATTCAAATTCAATTATGAAAAATGTACGTATTGAATTTCAAAATATGGCTTTTGAATTCCAAAAACGTTTAACCCAATTAACTCAAAAAGTAAGCAAATCAAATAAAATATAATAAAACTTTGTTCGTGAAATCTTTGAATAATGTAGCACGATTCGGAAAAATCTGAAGACAATTTACTAGGTCAAAGGTTAAATATTTATTATCAAAGAATACATTGAAGATATAGAGAACACGCTCATAAATAAAACATTATTCATAATAACTTTTCCACTTCCCAAATAGGTTTTGATAAAAAAAAACTAACATAAAGTAATTCATAATATCATAAAATAACAGTAAAAAGTTTCTAGATAATTCATTAGCTGGGTAGTTAACCGATTCTTGGTCAAACATCTTAACCCTTCCTCCCCACACTAGTTTGAGCCGATTGAGCTCCCCACAGTAAGTTTTTTGATTTTTATCAAAAATAACTGAAATTTTTTTCAAATTCAAGAGAATTGAATGCTCTCCAATGTCTTGTTAACTGTTTTATATTACCTTTCAAAAAAAATTTTTTGGTACTGGAACAGTGCTGTACCAGTCACTCTTTGGTACAGCACTGCTCCAAGTAGGTACACAAAATAAACTGGACGACTGGCCTATCTTGTAGAAAAGGGTATCTACATAATTGATTGAATAGTGGCAACGTCGCAAAACACCGTTTGGAACACCCTACCTCGCTTTGAAGTCGAGTTGGGGTAGAAATATACCTCAGAGTGGGGAGGAAGGGTTGAAACGTTTACGTCTGGTGGTTAGATTTCGAGTGAATCTGGCAGTGCGTGATGACGCGTGCATGTAGGGTTGTTTATAAACATACACACTACAAGTTCAGTGCCGACTTCATTGAATAATATTAAACAATATATATGCCTAAAAACGTAATTGTAATGAGAAACGCACCGCCTCTCATTTGGAGGCCAGCGCGTAATGACGAAGAATCATTGAAGTTATATCTTAGATGAAAAGTAATTTTCAAACAAAAACATCATTATTAATAAATAGTTTATACAGTTTGTTACCCGTTTCAAATTCTGGTTAATTTATAAAACTTAACCCTGATAATACGTTACTTTATAATAAAAATAACGAAAATACCAAACAAATAAGAATACAATTTAAAACGCTTGTTTTGGTGTACCTTGCTCGATAACAGGTTGACTTATTTTGGCAGGTTTCAACCAAGGAAAGGCCTTCAAATTTCTTTTGTCGCGGTCTCCATAATCATATGTGATTTCTTCTCCAAGTTTAATGTCGCGTTTTGCGAAAAATACTATGTAAGGATAACCATCCACTTCAATTACTTTCGATTTAAGATTTGGATGGGAAATATCATGATTTATGAGGCGTCCGAACGTGCGAAGTTTCAACGTAGCATCTACACTATAAATTGAAAACATACACAAATTAAGTTTCGCAGCGTAAAAAGTAAAAAAATTGAAGAAAAAAAATTCTCTAGTGATGTTGAATTTTTGCACAACAATTCAGTGCACTAATTAAATACCAGTAGCTATTCCCTTGGTGTTTAAACCAAAACAGATAGCAGCCCTTATTGGGATCAGTTCCGTAGAGTTTGTCCCTCACTTCACCCAGTTTGCCATCTATCAGCTCTCCCGAATAGGTGGCCACATAATCTTCCTTGTTAAATGGTTTGGTGGTAACGATCCCACGTCCTTTACCGTTGCTAAAAGCATGTATCTAAAAAATAGTATATTGTTAAACGAGTGCCAATGGCTGGCAGTGGGAAAAGAAAAAAACACGAGTAGAAGACGATACTTTTCCCATTGAGTGGGCGTGGGAAAAGTGGATACTTTTCTCACACCCACTAGTTGAGAAAAGTAAATACTTTTTTAAGTACGTTTTGAATTGAATAAACAAAATATTTAAAACCTATAAATGATAAAAGTATATTATATATATACATATATAATGAAACTAAAGCTCTAAAAAATCTATAAAATTTAAACTATTACTTTTAATCCAATTTGGGAATTGTTCAAAATTTGTGTGTGTAATTGTAATGTCTTTGTTTTTAAATTCTCCATCCTTTTTGACATTTTGTTAATATCCTTAACCTGAAAATAACAAATAATTAATGAAAAAAATTTTTTATCACAAAAATTTCATAATTTTTAAAAATTTTGAAAATTTTAAAATTTCCAAAATTTTCTAAATTTTAAAATTTTTATAATTTTCAAAAACTTAAAAATTGCCAAAATTTACAAAAATTTAAAATTTTTCAAAAATTCCTAAAATTTTAATATTTTTAAAATTAATAAAATCAATTTTTTAAATTCTTTTAAATGACAAATTTTTCACATTTAGAAATTTGTTTAACCTCGGCATATATGAAGATAAGCCAACATATGTAAAAATTACTTGAATGTGAAAAAATATTTAAGTTCGGCTACTTTTAAATATTTAAGCTACTTTTCATAGATTTATGTACAACTTTACTTGAAATAACCAAAAATTTACGATGACATCAATTAAATATAAAATCAATGAGAAATTGTCAAATACGAAAACACACACGAAAAAAGCCAAAAATTAATTGATTGATAAGCTTGCAATTGATCGTGAAATATTAGTTTTGGCACTTTAAAATATCAAAAATTAAAAGTTTATATCAAAATTAGTGTAATTTCATGCATAAGTCATTTTTTTAAAAAAGTTAGTTGCTTTGCTTTATGCCACAGATATAAATATAAAAGAAAATAATTTTAAAAATCCCTTATTTTGCTGCAAAAATTTAAAATTTATATTAAAAATCATCAGTATTGTTTCCATTCTTACCTTTATAAAAAAAGTCCTGAAAATTCAAAATGGCTAACACTGATTAGAATTTTCCAAAATCCGTTTGAATCACTTTTTAAATTACAATTTCGGTAATTCTTTAAATCGAATTTATTGTTAAAATAAAACACTTTACAAGTATATTTATTGCGTTTTTTTAAATTCGCAGCAAATTTTCCAATCGATTGTCACTATGCGTTTGTCCTTTCCAGTCCAAGAATCGCGAAAACCGCTGATGAACAACAATACCTGACCATGAATAATTATTTAAATAGATTATCATTGCATAACTTCATTATCGATAATGTCGGTAAAAATCTTCTTTACCCATTTAACATACAATTTGCAAAAAGTGTACACGAAACTAGCGCCGACCAAATCATAAACAATCCGAAATTTTCATTTCAACGATTGTTATTTAAAAAGAAAACACTTTGTTGTTTATTGATTTTTTAATTTATTATAAATGAATTAAATGTTTTACTATATGTTAATTTTTATAAATTTTGTATACAATTAATCAGTGTTTTTATTAGTTTGTGAATATTTCTTCTGACAAGGTAAGTATTAAACATTAATAAAACATTTAAATATTTAATAAATAATATTCAAAATAATCATATTTATTAAACTCATTAATTTTTTGCAAATCATGAATAATTTTATTATAAACAATTAATAACAAAATCTTAAAATTAATGCAAAAATGAAAAATTGCAAATGTCCAAATTTTATGTTCATTTTATTATAAATCAAACATTTTCAATTAACAAAACAATTAATTAACATTAAATAATTGATTATGATCATTATTAACAAATTTCAGATTCTATATCGTTTAAATTATCCCCATGGACCAGGAAACGTCGATATATGTTGGAGACCAGGAAACAGCACACATTTAGTCACCACAGGATGTGATTGTGGTGTCGCAATTTTCGACAGACAAGGAGATCTGCAAGAACGAATGCAACTTTCTCGAGTTCGCGTCGATTTCGGTTGAGATTCTGATGGCAATGTGTTGGCTTTGATTACGGCGAATTCTTCTGTAATTCTACTGTGGGATGCGACGACTGGCAAAAAATCACAAGTTGATGCTGGAGTTCGTGATGGATTATTTTGTATGGCCTGGGCTAAAAACTGTTGTATTTTGGCTGTGGGAACTCAAATAGGAAATTTGACTATTTATGATCATATTAATGCAAAGAAATTAATTAATCATTTTAATTAATCAATAATAATTATTACTTGATTATTTATAAATTATTAATCATATTTTTGTTAATAATTTTACATAATTTGATTGTTACAAAAAAATTATTTATTGAAATATTTAGTATAAAGATTTAGTCATGATATAAGTAATGTTTAATTTATATTGTAATTTTTTCTCCTTTTATTAATTATGTATTTTAATTATTTGATTTAATTGTTATTTTTATGCAGACGAATTCCTGATTTGGAAAAATATTAAAAAAGCAAAGTTTATTAGCTTTAGCAGGTGAAGACAGAGTGATAACAATAAGTACCAACGATGGAGATACACGTAGAGAATTTTCACTTTAAGGAGATCTTTCTAGTATACATTTTTCCGAAATCAAAACGGATTATCGAGCTGGTGGTAAAAAAACAGTAAGAATTTTTGTTATCAATTTCAACTCACTATATAATTATTATCAAAAATTAATTTCTAAACTATATATTATGTACTATTAATTATAAATAATATTTTTCTAAATGTTTTCTAGATGTCTCTAGTGGTTGGAAAATCAACATTATTTTTATCCAACATTTTGGAACCAGACAATTCAACAGAACTTTCATTCCAAATACGTTATGGACCAAGTGTTACTCATACGCTAAACCATTATCACTTTGAGCGCCAGTAAAAGTGCCCGCCAGTGGCGAATTTTGTAAGTAAAGTGGTGATATCATAGATTAATAATTCGAATATTTTGCAACATAATTTTGTTTTAACAAA
>JABFPQ010000100.1:0-15639 GCA_022817265.1 Masnerella sp. ZL-2020
AAAAATCGCGTTTCAAAATTCAATTTGTAATTATTTCGCTTTGATTTTCGAGAGAAAAACTTTTCGTTTGAAAATTATGACGAAAAATATTTTGTTTTCATATTTAGATTAGGACAATTTATTTGAAATTTCGAATTTAAATTTTTCCAATAATTTCGAATGAAATTATTCCAAAAATTGAATAATTTCATTACTGCATTTTCTTAAACTCGAATTTCGAACATTATTTTGCAAATTTTAATCTAAATATGAAAACGAATTTTTTTTAATGAAATCTTTTTAACTCTAAAGTTCATTAATGAAAATATGCAAATTATTCATAAACGAGCACGTTTATAAATAATTTGGATGAAATTCCTGAAACTCCATGAATCGTGAAATAAACATAAAGAGGCCATGTGTTTAAAATATTCTCTGTCAATTTTTAATTGCACCTGTGCAATGAATTATTAATAAGTGCATTAAATATAAAACTAAAAAATAAAAAAAAGTGACGTCATTATAAAAGTGTTTAACTTGGAGTTCATTAATAATTCTACATATATTCTGTGCCAAAGCAATTTTGCTCAGCGGAGCGGAAAAAATGATCGCAGTGCGTTAACTTGGAATGTGGCTGACAAACATTCTCGCGAGCCTGATTTTAATCCAATAGTAGCCTAGTTAACGAGTCTTGTCATAGCCTAGATCAGGTTTGTCTTCCTAGCTATTTCCTAGATAACTCCGGCCAGCAATCTCCTAATCATTAGTTGACGACTAGACTTTATACTGTCAAACCGTCTTGACACGGTCACGGAAAATGGTGCGCCAACAATCTCAGCTGATTGCCCGTTGTTGCGCGAAAAAAACGTATAAACCGTTTAGGATTAATCTGAATAGTCTTAGCGAAATCGAGTTTCGTGTAATTATAGCCTGCCAGAGATATTTTAAGGAAGTTTCAGCATTTTGACATATTCCTTTGTACATTTAGTGAAAAATGTAAAAAAAAATTCAAATTTTTATAAATAAAACATATTTTTTGTAGCGTGTTCAATAAATGATACATCAAGATCTAGAAATTTTTATAAAATGTCTAAAATGTTTGATAGATATATGATATTTTGACTTACACGGGAATTTTGTCGAAAACTCCCGTGTAACTTCAAAAATCCCACGCAGACACATTTCTTTGTACATATGATGATGTTAAAATACAACGTCATGAAGTATTAGTTGATTAACCATTTTGTTAATGAAATTTATGGTTTGTTTATAAATTTGTAAGATTTAAAATATTCCAAGATAATTAAAAGATTTGAAAATCTTTTAATTTTTTACAAACTAAAAATTTTGTTTGTAGCGTGTTCAATAAGTGATACTTCAAGATCTAGAAACTTTTATAAAATGAATAAAATATTTACTAGATATATGATAATTTGGCTTACACGGGAATTTTTTCAAAACTCCCGTGTAACTTTAGAAATCCCACGCAGACACATCTTTTTGTATATCTGATGACGTTAAAATATAACGTCATCAACGTATTAGTTGTTTTACTATTCTATTAATGAAATTTATGATTTGTTTATAAATTTACAGGATTTATGAACTCGCGGTGTTCGGTAGATTAGCATTCGAAGAAAAAGGAAATATGTCTGGCGGAATCATTATATTTGTGCGCAAAATTGATCGATGATTCGTGTGTTTGTGTTGCGTATAATATATCATAGTGCTCGGTGTCTTATGCAAGTTATTGCGGAGATTAAACAATATTCCCGAGTGATTGATTACTTTATACACGCAGCCATTAAAACCGTTTCACTGCTAATCTCGCGTCCTTCTCTCGCTTTCTTCCTGCTTATTTCTAAAAACAATATATTATGCGACATGTTTTGACGATAACAATGGGAATTGTCGATTGCGTCGCTTTTTGTCCCGCTTTGTGTGCCAAGTTCCTGTTATATAAGATATTAGAGAAAGGTTTTTCTGCGATTCCAACGGAAATACGTCAATTTCGACGTGAAATTTTGTTTATTTCATAACGAGTCGACGAGAATTTTATAATAATATCTCGTTTGAAAATTTTAGTAAAAAAGTTCTCGTTTGAAAATTCAAATAAAAAATATAACGTTTCGAAATTCAAGTAAAAAATATCACGTTTCAAAATTCGAGTAAAAAGTTTTTTTGTTTTGAAACTAAATTTAGATATTTTTATTTTATTTTATCAAAATTTGATTTAAAAAAAATTCAAATTCAAAATTCGCGCAAAAAATATCACATTTTGAAATTCAAGTGAATCGTTTTTAGTTCTGAAATTTGTATTTAAATTTTCAATAAATAATACACCCTTTACATTTTTGACAAAAACTTTTCATTTCCATAGTTTTATGAAGAACCTATTCTTTTCAAAATTTGAGTGAAAATTTCCCGTTTCGAAATTCAAATAAACGTTTGAATTTACACGTTTCGAATTTGAAGGAAAACAATAAATTTTTCGTCGTTTGTACTAATTATTAAATAAACAATTTTAAAGTTGTAAAAGTATGAAATATCTACCCTTTAGAAATGCACAAAAACCAACAAGAATATAAATTTAAAAATTTTTTCACCTTGCTCAAGAAAACCTGAAATAATAATATAGCAAAACTATGTTGTTTCACTTTTACTCGACTTATCCAAAAGCTAAAAAATCGTGGAATGTTTCGTGCGTTCGAACGTGTTTCATCCTTTTTGTTGGCTGAAGTTATTTATTGTGTAATGAACTCATCAGGAACTGAGAAACAAGGTGGTTATGAGGATTAGCTATGCTAATAATGCTATTGGCGAGTCTATTTAAAGTGCGTGTTCACTTCGGCATGTTGTTCATTTATTTTAGTATGTAGGCAAGAAACATTTTATGTCTTGTTTGCAGTGTGCCCGCGTTAATCCGTAAACGGAACGAAGTTCGCGGTTTAAACCGCACTTATTAATCTTTCCGTTGAAAAAGGCCGGACAAAGTTGGCATACATCGAGTTATGAGTAATGTTATGTGAATTTCGTACCGAAAACATTCACGTAGTCACTGTCGTTTTAAGTTACTAATGCAATTCGTCGTCGCGGTATTAACGTCGCATTCGAATTCCCGGCACTTATGCATTCGTAATGAAAAACGTTATATGTTCGATTATATTTACCAGCGCGTCGTCAAGTTTAATTCGATAAACTGATTATTCTTTACCTTTATTTCGTGTGTCTCTTAAGAGAACACTGCGAAAAAAATCAATACACTCAAAATTTTCTTGTTGAAATTTTGTTGAAAAATATTTTGTTTTCACAGTTAAATTAAAAATATCTCGTTTTGAAATTCGAAATAAAATTTTTTTTATTCGAATTTTGATGGAAAGATTGAGTTAAATTTTTGTGTTAAAATTGCGAAAATTGATATTTTTATTCTCGGTTTTTAATAAAAAATGTTTCGTTTGTGTACTGAAATTAAAAACATTTTGTTTCTAATGCGAAATGAAATATTTTTCATCCGAATTTTGATGGGAAGATTGTTGAATCAAAATTTGTTGTCGAAATTTCGAAAATTGTTATCTTTATTCTCGAATTTCGAAATAAATTTTTATAAAAAAATTGATACGAAATCTTTTTATCTAAATTATCCAAACGAGATATTTTTAATTTATACTTAGATTTGAATTTTGATGAAAAACATGACGATTCAAATTTCAAAATGATACATTATTATATTAAACATAAAAACGAAATGTTTTTATATAAAAATTTTAAAACAAAAAGTTTTTGACGAAAGTTTTCAACTAAAATCTTTTTCATTTAAAAAGATTAAATGATAATGGTTTTACGATATCATAAAAGATACAGAATTTTCGAGCACTGTATCCCCTTAATTTCATAAGAACGACGATTTTTAATTGTTATTATTACCTGGTAAATTGCTACTTCGGTCATACATTTAAATTATCCGTAATTGATCGAAAAAATCTACTTTTTTGGGTTCATCCGAGTAGAAATTAAAAGTGAAAAAACTTTTGTCGATTATGGTTATTACAGGTTGAATATTTAAAATGAAGCATAATGGGAAATGCTGAGTACAAACAGGGGTAAATGATGAATGGTTGACTCTTAATGCAAACTGGACTCATAATGGCAAATTATATGGCTGTTTAAAGATTCCATTTTATATGCGACTACGTGTAATAATAATATTCGCGTGTAAAGTACATGCGCATAAATTATAGCCATAGAAATGAGTCGCTTAGAAATTAATTAATTACGTTGATTTCTTGCGGCATCGACGATCGCATATTATCCGAATAAATGTTTTTGAACGGCTTCTAGGATCTGGGTCTGGCAATGTTTTCGTGTATGTAAGAAAGCTCACTTGACGAAATTTGTGCATATTAATTTAAAATATACAAATTTAAGTCCAAAAGATGTACGTTGATTGAAAATATTAAATTTCAAGGTAAAAGTATTCATTTTTATGCCAAAAGTCAAATCTTAAGAAAGAAAGTACCTGAAATGTCCAATCTCGATAAAAAGTATGTATCTTGACTCAAAGTGTAAAACTTTGAGAAAACTGTGTGTATATTGATTCAAAATATAAACTTTTGAGAAAAAAGTTTGCATTTTGATTCAAAATATAAAAACTTTGAGAAAAAAGTATGCTTCTTCACTCAAAAAATAACATCTGAGTGAAAAAGTATGCATATTGACTCAAAGTATGCAACTTCAAGAAAACAGTGTGCATATTGATTCAAAATATAAACTTTTGAAAAAAAGTATGCATCTTGACTCAAAATATAAAAATCTTGAGGAAAAAGTATGCTTCTTGACTCAAAAAACAACATCTTAATGAAAAAGTATGCATATTGACTCAAAGTATGAAACTTTAAGAAAACAGTATGCATATTGATTTAAAATATAACCTTTTGAGAAAAAGTATGCATCTTGACTCAAAATATAAAAATTTTGAGAAAAAGTATGCATCTTAACTTAAAGTGTAAAACTTTGAGAAAACAGCAAACTTCTTGCCTCAAAATGCAATGTTTTGAAATTGGAAGTATGCATATGACTCAAAATTTAAAAGATTGATAAAAAGTATGCATTTTTACTCAAAATGTAAAAGCTTGATAAAAAGTATGCATATTGACTCAAAATGTAATGTTTTGAATTTGGAAGTTTGCATTATGACTCAAAATATAAAACTTTGAGTAAGAAGTATGCTTCTTGTCTCAAAATGCAATGTTTCGAAATTGAAAGTATCCATTATGACTTCGAATTTAAAAGATTGATAAAAAGTATGCATATTGACTCATAATGTAAATTTTTCATGAAAAGTATATGCATCTTAAGTCAAATGTCAAATTTTTATAAAAAGTATGCATATTTACTTAAAATGTAAAAGCTTGATAAAAAGTATGCATCTTGACTCAAAATCTTTAATCTAAAATTAATTAATTCCGTTCATTTCTTGCAGCATCGACGATCGCATATTATCCGAATAAATGTTTTTGAACGGCTGCTCGTATCTGGGTCTGGCTACCCTTTCGCGTATGTAAGAAAGCTCATTATCTGCGTAACCACCCCAGATTCCAGCAACGATTCAATTACATCATTGTAATCGATTGTTTTGTACATATATCTTGAAGCATGGGTTCGGAACAATAAACTCATTACGGGTAACTCGAATGCGCCGCGACAATGCCAATAATAATTGATCTTATTGTTTCCGACTGGCTTTTTTACTCTTCTCCGGCGATTCGTTTTATGGCCCGAAGCGCGCGCAAACCCAGTGAATGTAGCGTCATAAATATCGCCGGCCGAATAAAAATTGATTCAAGGTTTGTCAAGGTTCTTAGCCTGATTGTGCAACTAGCCGTGATGGCACTGGTGATGCCTTCGGACGATAAGTTTCCTTGTCTCCCAGTAATGTTAATGGACGAACTGTTTTGTATTTTTACAAAGATTTTTAGGTTTTTTGTTGGAGGTTTATAATGTGGGATGAAGATTTTTTTAACTTCATTCTCTCTTTAATTGGTGAAAAGTAGCAGGATGTTTTTACTCGAATTTTTTTAATTGAATAAAAATATAAAATGTGGAGTATAAATAAATAGTATTCGAAAAAATGGTAAAAAAATCAAGATAAATCTAGAGAGCAAATGCTAATTTCAATAATTTTTTTACTTTTTTGAGTAAAATACAGAGAAAATTAAATCAATTTTGAGTTACAATGAGAAATCTTAAGAAAAAATTTAAAATATTGACTCAAAATTCAAATTCTTGGAAAATATTTGATGATATTGACTCAGACATCTAAATTTCAAGAAAAAAGAAACGATCTTGACTTACAATGTGAATCCTTAAGAACAAGTGTAATAAATCCAACTTATAATGTAAAATTTTCAGATAAAATGGAAAAATATTGACTCAAAAGTCAAAACGTTGGAAAACATGTATAAATTTTGACTCAAAATATAAAACTTTGAAAATAACGAAATAATTGTATTTTCGAATTCAAAATTTTGAGATTAAACGCAAAAATTATGATTCGAAATTGAAAATTTTGAATAAACTATGTATTAATTAACTTAAAATTTACAATCTGAAAAAAAAATAAAAAAATTTGATTTACAAAGACAAGTCTTAAGAAAGGTATAACTATTTGACTCAAATTGATATCTTAAGAAGATTATAAACTTGAATTTCCCATAAAACCCCATAAATTCACCTCCCTGCATAATAAACTAAAATTTACCATCTCACGTAATTCTACCTACCATTCATTGAAAAATATCACGTCCACAAAATAAACCTCCTTTCATCGCCCTCTGCCTCAAAAGCATTAAACTTCCCTTTCCCCCCTCCATGTTCCTCAGAAGCTCGCTAAATCCTATCCGCAGCGGCTCGCCGTGTACCATTCATTTTTGACATACCATTGGCACTAAAAATCGCCCACTCGTCCTAAACGGGAGATAAACTAGCCGCAACTTAGTTTCCCTTTTATATTCACTCGCATTGCTTGATACATCATTCAGCCCCCTAATGAGCTTTTCAGCGCGTGTATCGGCGAACGCGCGGACTTTTTGCCGAACAAAAATGTAATTGGTTTTCGGATTTTTTCGCCTAATTGGATTTAATAATCACATCGAACGAATGGAGTGGCAAACAAATCAAGCGTTCGTGCCTCCTCGCCGTTTAACTCGATTAAACATAAAAAGTCCGTAAAGGGTTAATTTGCCGGCATTTTTCATTTGCATGTTATTATTTACGATCGTGACCGGTAACATAAAAGCTCTTAATAGACCGCTATGGCGGAGTCGTTCGCAGGCATCGTGGCCGGTCTTAATTGACCGCGGCAATCTCAAATATGACCTAGCCCGCGATCGAGCAAATAGCGTAGTTTACGGTCCTCGTAGAAATTACGTTGCCACGCAAAGCTCCGCGGAAAACGGTTAACGCACCGGGTTCAGCGCGCCGCACTCTGTCGGCTTTTGTCGCAGCCGTACGCATGTTGACTATAAATGTACAATTTTGAGAAGAAAGATATCGATGTTGACTCGAAATGTACAATTTTCGAGTCAAAAAGATATAGGTTGAGTGAAAAGTTTGAAATTTTAAAAAACAATTTTACATCGTGAAGCAAAATGTGAAACTTTAGGAAAATTGTATGCACATTGTCTCAACATTTAAAATCTTGAAACAAAAAGTATGCATATTGACTCAAAATTTAAAATTTTCGAGTCAAAAAGATGTAGGTTGAGTGAAAAGTTTGAAAATTTAAAAAGCAATGTTTCATCTTGAAACAAAATGTGTAACTTTAGGAAAATTGTATGCACATTGACTCAAAATGTTAAATTTTGAGTCAAAAAAATTCATGTTGACTGGAAATGTTTCATTTCAAGAAAAAGGTAGTCATTAATCCGAACACGTATAGTTAAATCTTAGAAAAATGTATGCGTATTGACTCAAAATATTACATTTTGAACTATAAAATATTTTCAATAAAGTATGCATATTGACTAAAAATTTAAAAACTTAATAAAAAGTATGCATATTGACTCAAAATATAAGATTACGAAAAATACTTCTAGATTCTAAATACAATTTCAAAACTATGCATATTGACTCAAAATTTAAAATCTTGATAAATAGTATGCAGATTGACTCAAAATGTAAAATCTTTATAAAAAATATGCATATTGACTAAAAAAGTAAAGTTTTGATAAAAAGTATATAAACGTCTTCTCTCAAAATGTTCAATCTTAATAAAAAGTATGCATATTGATTCAAAAAGTAATGTCTTGATAAAAAGTATGCGTCTTGGCTCAAAATGCTCAATCTTGATCAAAAGTATGCATTGACTCAAAATGTAACATCTTAATGAAAAATATGCATATTGACTCAAAATTTAAAATCTTGCTAAATAGTATGCAGATTGACTCAAAATGTAAAAACTTGGAAAAGTATGCATATTGACTCAAAATATATAATCTCGAAAAATCCTTCCAGATTCCAAATACGAGTCATTGCGGCAGTTCCTAATTGACCGCAGCGATCTCAAATATGACCCATCCCGCGATCGAGCAAATAGCGTAGTTTACGGTCCTCGCAGAAATTACTCTGCCACGCAAAGCTCGGCGGAAAACGGTTAACGCAGCGGGTTCAGCGCGCCCGACTCTCTCGGCTTTTGTCGCGGCCGTACGAATACCGTTCCCATAGAATGTTAATGCGATCTTTACCAGTCGCTTCTGTACACAGTCGCACGCACCGACCATTGTTACATCATTCGCCGCGCGCGGCTTTTTTTATCGCGAATTATCATTTCCCTTCCGACGAATATCGCGCAGCGAGCGCGAATCACCGTCAACGCTCATTTCGCACGTTCCTTCCGCCTTCGCGCGGATTTCCACTTTTCCCGCGCGGCGCTTCCATTCCGCGGCCATACGTGCCGCCGGCTTGATACGATTACGACCGAAGCGCAACCTTTTGACCCCGATGGTCAACTTTCAGAGAACTACGCAAGATTATTTCGCGCGAATTTTCTGGAGTGCTCGGTTCGAGTGTGTTTAAGGATGGAAGAAAAGCTGGGAAAATTGAGTTAAATTATTTCGTTTGAATCTTGAATCAGATTTGTTGGATTTTTTTTAGATTAGTCTTATGAATTTTGAATCTTGAGGAAGTATGTAAAATTGTTAATTCGTGAAGTAACATTTTAAGACAAACGTAACAACTTTGATTTATGAATTAGAACCTTGAAAAAAAATTTAAAAAATAATGACTCATAAGTTGGAACCTTGAGGAAAAACGAAAAACATTTCGACTCATTAGTTGTCACCTTAAGAAAACCTGAAAAAGTATTGACTCATAAGTTAGAACCTTGAAAAAAAATTTTAAAAATAATGACTCATAAGTTGGAATCGTGAAAAAAAAATGAAACCAATTTTGACTCGAAATAAAAAAAATTAAAAAAACGTAATGATTATGACTCGTAAAGTAATATGTTGCCAAAAATGAAATAAATTTCACTTATACTTTAAAACTTCAAAAAAACCAACAAATATTTACCGAAAATGTGCAAACTCAAAAACAAATCTAACAACTTCAACTCATAATTATCACAAATTAAAATTTTTCGTAAAAGAACCATTAAAAGCTGTTTAACTATTTCAAACCGAAACATTTGTTTTTACAGAAATGACTTTGTTATTTTCACTCATGTAAGCAATAATTATCCTAATTGGGCACATTACATTACCCGTTTACATATATAGTAAAACCTCGTTATAACGTCTCGGTATAAGTATAAAATATCCCTTATAACGCATTTGTTTTTGTTGACCCATAGGATATGTATACATAAACACTATGCAAAAAATGTTGTTTATAACGTCCACATGTGTAATTTTTTTCATCGATTCACGTTTATTCAAAATAATACGATCATAACATTCCTGTTGAACAATTCTCCGGATATTGTTACTTTTATTGTAAAAATAAAGATTTTAAAATCAGATTATGTATTGGATTAATTCAGACAGGTCTTTCAATAAAAATTATTATAATATCGTTTTTTTATCAAAATATCACCATAAAATATCACGATTTACATTTTCTCAGTTTTATTAACAGAAAAAAGATATCATTTATGATATTAATTATTTAGATGTATTTTTTATATGATAATTACTCTTAGTGTATTTTACAGTAATAAATTCAATTATTGATTGGTTATACAGTAATAAAATATTCGCCCATCGTACTTCAAACAAATGAATCATATATAATAATAATAATTACGTAAACGTCTTTATTTTCATTTTACGACCACGTTATGACATCTGCACGCACATAACGTTGCCCTTTCCTACGTCTGTTTGGGCCAGTCCCTCGGAAAACGTTACGTCGAGGTTTTACTGTAGTAATCTTTGCGCGCTTTTTTTTCTCCGAACGCCGGGATGTTGGTGTCATGCAACGCAGGAATGTGTTCGCTCATACGCTCGACCGAAACACAACTTCTTACGAGAGTTTGGTGTGTAGTCGTACATTTCTAGTGTTTGCCTTAGCAGAAGTCAGCTCTAATATACAAACAAAGGATAACGCAGAATGCGCCAAGTCTGGTTCATTACCATTTATAAATAATCAGTTTACCGTTAAGCAATTCAACATATTACACGAGCCAATTAAAATGTTCAGCGATATTATTTGCGGAACAATACCATTTGGAAGCGCGATCATTAAATCATTATTAGCCGGATGGTAAATCTTATTTTCACTCAGACGATTCCCACCGAGTCGTTTGTCGTAAAATGTTGATAAATAATTTATGAATTTGGAATCACCCGGAAACCGACGGCGAAGTTAGTTCCGAAGTCGAATCTTCCGCGATTCCAACTAATGATAAGTCGATCAATTATAATCACGAGTGTTATTGTTACGCGGACCGTTAAGTAAACGTTAATGCGCCGCGCAAATCGAATCCAATCTTATCGTAATCAAAATCAGATCAGATGCTATCGGATTCGAATGAAGGGATTTTTTGTGTTACTGGCGGTATTATTGAAATGGAAGTATGAATGTCGAATTTGAAGAACATTGTATGCCAATTGACTCAGAAAGTAAATTCTTGAGACAAAAAGTATGCATATTGACTCAAAATGTACAATTTTGTGTCTAAAGTATGAGTTTTGACTCAAATTATAAAATTTCAAGAAAGATGTGCATCTTAATGCAAAACGTAAAATTCGAAGCAAATTGTCTGTATGTTAACTCAAAAAGTAAAATCTTGAGACAAAAAGTATGCATATTGACTCAAAAAGTAAAATTTTGAGACAAAAAGTATGCATATTGACTTAAAATGTAAAATTTTGAGTCTAAAGTATGCGTTTTGACTCGAATTATCTTAATTCAAAATGTAGAATTCTAAGACAATTGTATGCATATTAACTCAGAAAGTAAAATATTGAAAAAAAAGTATGCATATTGACTCAAAATGTCAGACTTCATGAAAAAGTATTCATCTCAACAGTGACTGCAAAATTATAAGAAAAATATTTGCATATTGATTCAAAATATTAAATTTCAAAGTATAAAATAATTTGAATAAAGTATGTGTCTTGATTCAAAATTTTGAATCTTGATAAAAAGTATGCATATTGACTCAAAATGTTACATCATGATAAAAAGTATGCATCTGGACTCAAAATGTAAAACTTTGAAAAAAGGATGCTCATTGACTCAACATATTAAGTTTTCAAAAAAGTATGCATTTAAACTCAAATTATCGAACTTTGAGAAAATTAAAATTTTGAATACAATTTTATTTAAAAAATCAAATTTTTAATCTTGATTTAAAATGTTGAATCTTGATATAAAAAAATGCATCCTGATTCAAAATTTGAATTCATGCTAAAAAGTATGCATTTTGACTCAAAGTTTTAAATCTGCATAAAAAGTATGCATCTTGACTCAAAATGTTGCATCTTGATGAAAATATGTACATTATGAACAAAGTAAATATTTTGACTCGAAGATCTTCAGAAATACTTTTTTCGAATGATTCCCAATACATATTACAAGTCAAATTTTCAGCAACTCGAATTCATGATAAGTCAATCAATTATAATCACGTGTTATTGTTGTGCGTACCGTTAAGTAAACGTTAATGTGCGTTGCAAATCGAATCGAATCTTATCGTAATCAAAATCAGATCAGATGCTATCGTATTGGAATGAAAGCATTTTTCATGTTGCAGGCGTTATTATTGCCACCGGAAAATCGATGCAAATCCAATTCAAATTTGATACGAATCTCACGTGTATCCGCAGACCGTCCCAAAACCTGATCCGCATTTCAATCGGCTCTAAATTAAGTCGAATTTTTATTCGGATTTCAATCATTACCGCAAAATGCTAATGTTAAATGATTTTTTCATATTAATTCCCGTCGCGTTACGTAATTTATTCAATACGTTTTCCATAAGAAAGTCGGATGAAAAGTGTGTACACTCTTATATTTGTTCGATTTTTCAACGCGAATAAATTAAATATATAATCACTGAATCGATTTGAATTCAATTTTGCTATATTACTATCCCATTTGCGCCTGGTTCAACATATTCAAAGACATCGCAAGTAGAAAAATTTCCTTAAACATCATTACGAGAAAATGAATTCGCGCATTATTATTTTGAAACAGGAACTGTTTATTATTTCATCGAAATTAAAATATTCATTTTATGTAAACTCTTTCATCATTTCGCATTATTAAATTCTTCCCTACTAATTATTCCTGGGAATATTTTCCCGCTTAAAACTCGGAAGGAAATTCTAAGGATTTTGAATTGAAAAAATCCCCACGAAGAATTTCCATACGCCATTTTCTGGCCATAAGGAAATTGCAATCTGACGAGTCAATAATATGTGGAATTTCTTTCAAGAATTTCCTTTAGGAATTTTCTTCTCAAGATTTTAAATCGCGATATTCATTCATTATATTTATCTGCGTCCGTTTTCCGAGACTAATTGTCTTCGAAGACGCGCGTTCGAATTAACAGATTATTTGCAGATTGAAAAATTAATTTAAGCTTTATCCGGGCGAAATAAAAAGAACACGCGCGAAATTTCAAATCCCGCGCACTTCGCAGTAAGATAATATGTTCCGTTAAAGGAAAATAGCGGCTTTGGCTTCCGCCACAGATTAAAACTGTGATGTTTCCGAGAAAATTGTATGAATTTCCCGCGGAAAATAGTGACAATTGAATTGAATTATTTAGTTTCTTTATGAAATCATTTTAAGAAAGATAATTATTTTTGATGAAAATAATTGGGTTCGTGATATTTCAATCGTCATTTTTTTATTACTTCATGCATTTTTTCTATGATTTTATAAGATGAATTAGAACAATTTTCAAAAAATACGTTTTTGTGTTTTTTAAATCTTCATTTTTTTTCTTAATTTTTTTTTCGAAAAAAGTACGAAATTTTGTTATTTATTTTAATTACGTTTCCAAAACATGGAAATTGTAGATAAAAATATTTTTTTTGTATGACATAAGATAAATTTTTAAATATACATTTGGCTGTCTTTTAAATCGTAGCTAATTTTCGTAATTTTTTTTTAAATACACAAATTAGAAAAATGATTACAAATACGTTTTGGTATTTTTTAAATCATAAAATATTTTCGTAATTTTTGTTTCGAAAAAAAAATACGAAAATGTATTACACTCATTTTAATTACATTTTGAAAAGATGGAAACTATGGATAAAAAAGTTTAATTTCAGATAGTATTAAATTCGAATTCGTTGTACGTCAACATGAAATGGCTGAAAAAAATCGTTTTCGCAGGATTGATGAGATTTTTCAGTTAGAGAATGGCCATAATAAAGCATGAAGCATCTCATCCGACACAGCCGATGGGGAACGAGGCAAAAAGCTAATATATATTTAATTGACAGAAACGCAAGTTTTCTTTTCGCGTGGAATAACTGCGTGAATATAGATGGCACAGAACAAATACATGGGCTGCACTAAAATCATTCCCAGTGGTTATATAAGAAGTTAATAATCGTGGCGCGGCGAGCGTAGTAAAATCGAATGAAAAAATGAGTGGCAACGCAGATGCAATGGACTAATGAAAGAACAAGAGCATTCTCGCCTGGCTCTTTTTGCGCGCGATGTTTATGCGGAGGATGAACAGTCTTGGTCGCTCACAGCGATATAGCGGCGCTAGAAAAGTTGACGCAAAAATGCGCCGAGAAGTCAGAAGACGTGCTAACGCTCGTTGTAACAAGCAACTATCGCAAACCCACACGATTCCAGATTGCTTTGCGCGAATCGAAGTGTGAAGAGCCTCTCGGGTCTCCACGGCGTTTGTTCAGCGTTTGATACTAATTACGATCGTTAAGCTGAAATTTTGCCGGATAGCAATTTTGGAATTGACGTACAGTTTTTACCATGTTCGAGCAATATTTTTGATAAATACTGTTACTCGGTAGAAAAATTCTTGAAACAATTTCAATATTTTTATTTACTCTTTTTAATATGATGAAATAAAAATTTTTTAGAAAAAAGTATGCAACGTGACTCGAAAAGTAATATTTTGCTGAAAAAGTATGCAGATGTATTCAAAACGCAAAATGTTTAGAAAAAAGTATTCCTTTCATCCCAATAAGAACAATTTTATAAACAAGTATGCATATTGACCAAAAATGTGGTATTTAATAAATAAGTATGCGTTTCGACTCAAAAAGTAATACTTTACTGAAAAAATATGCATATGTATTCAAACTATAAAATTTTTAGATTAAAGTATTTTTTTGACTCAAAATAAAAAATCTTTATAAAACAGTATGCAACATGACTCGAAAAATAATATTTAACCAAAAAGTATGCAGATGTATTCAAAACATCAAATATTTAGCAAAAGTATTCATTTTTACTCAAAGTAGAATATCTTGATAAAAAGTATGCATATTGACTCAAAAAATAATATTTGACTAAAAAAGTATGCATATGTATTCAAACTATCAAATTAATAGATAAAAATATTCGCTTTGAATCAAAATAAGAATATCGTATTAAAAACGTATGCATATATTTTGAAACTATCAAATGTTTAGATAATAGTATTCTTTTGGACTCAAAAAAGTAATTGAGTCAATAGTATGTACTTTAATAAAAATCTAAAAACCCCATAAAAAGTATGCTGAGTGATTCAAAATATAAAACTTTGACAAGCATGCACCATGACTCAGAATTTAAATTTTTATAAAAATTATGCATATTGACTTAAATTAAAAACTCTTGACAAAAAAGTATGTACATTGACTCAAAATGAATAAAAAATGAAAAAAAGTATGCATATTGGCCCAAAAATTAAAATTTGCAGAACAACATGAATCCAAATGCAAAATAAAAATTTTTATGCTCAAAAATTGCATCGTGACTTGAGATTAAACTTTTAGAAAAAAGTATGCATTTGGACTGAGATTGAAAAAAAAAAAAAATTGACTTCTTGAGATTCAAAATCTCAAGAAGGCACTAAATATTTTGACTCAAAAGTTTGAGTTTTGCAATTTGACATTTTGACTAAAAAATGCTATTTTGAAAGTTCACAAATTTGTTGAAAAAAAAATTATTTTACTTAATTATATAGTA
>JABFPQ010000101.1:0-15630 GCA_022817265.1 Masnerella sp. ZL-2020
GTGTATAAGAAAAAGTTCTCCAAATATTTTTATTAATTTAAAATGACAAAATCGCTAGTGAATCTCTTAGCAAAATTCTACATAAAGTTTAGTCACAGCTTATACATTGAAATACAGCTATAATACGTTGAAATGAAAATCGAAAATTGGCGTCGCTCCGCACGCCATCTCACTACTAGAAACTACTTTTAATAAAAAAATAATAGACCAAATAATAAATAATGATTTATTATTAACATTTTGTACAAATAATTAGGCTGAAATTACATAAAGAAAAATTGTAACATGTTTATTATGAAGCAATTGAAAGATTTTGGTCAACACCCTTAATGAAAAATTGAAAAACAAATGAAAAATGTTTACACATCGTCACGATTTTGAGTAAATCCCTGTCAGATCTCAATAAATAATATTATAAAGTAAAGGGAGAGTGATAGATGAATTGATAGATAGATGTTCTTTATAAAAGTCTTGGAAATGATCCAATAATGGACAATATCAAATTCTTATGTAAATCGCTTTATAACAATATTATGTGAACGCACTGATCTGAAAAATATGCATGCAAATAAAACACTACATTAAAATATTGTAAAAAAATTCACTAATAAAATTAAAAAATTGAATCGATCAGTTAAGCAATCTATGAAAGACGTTTTAATATTTTGTCTCTAAAAAGGATTTTATGGTCAATTGACGAACTTTTGGATTGATCATAACAAATATTTACGTCATAATTACATTTTGAATAGAAATATTTGTTTTTAAAAGAACATATACGAACAATGATATTGTTTTACACAAACAAAGATATATAATAACCATGAATCACTTAGAAAATAAAAATGTTTTTCGCGATTAAATCCAGAAGTTCAAAACATAGATGGTAGAATAAGTGCCTTCAGGATCTAAGGATAATGCGTATTTATAAAAGACTAGTTTTTAAGTTTCAAATTTTATCAGTCTGTTATGAATCTGTTAATTGCATGCAAATGGAAATAGTCGTAATTACGAAAGACAAAATTTACAGTTTCATCCCGTTCCCGGGTGGTAAAAAATATTATATTTCACTCAGGCGCAGTGGCGCCCTCGCGAACAATATACCATTGGATATCGATTCGCTTTGACTTTGTTATACAATATTAATATAAATAAAAATTGCGTTAAATTGCAGAATCTTATTTTAAATTAAAAATGATCACAATTTTTAAGAATCTTTACATTTTCATATATGGGACTAGCAGCATCCGTTAGCGGCGCTACTGTCTCAAACAAACATGGTAGCCAGTGCGCAGATGTCAACGTTGCAAGCATAGAGAGCAAATCAAATTTTCCTAATTTTGCTACAACTTTTTGGACTTTGTCAATGGATAGATCATACATAAATATGAAAGTCACCCAGAGAACAATAGTATATTGTTCGCGAGGGCGCCACTGCGCCGGAGCGTCACATGTTATTTTTCATCAGAGAGCGAACAAAAATGAAACTAATCGTTGCCACGGGATGCAAAGCGTCTCGAGCATGCGTTCTCGACTTACTTTGCATTCCTAGGGACGAAAAGTTTCACTTTCGTCACGCTTTCGCATGATGAAAAATAACGTGTGACGCTCGGGCGCAGTGGCGCCCTCGCAAATATACTATTATTAACAACATAATTGTATCTTTCAGATCCCTAGATCTACTTTACGTGATCATGCAAATCGGGAATTGGTACGGGATACTGGGACTAATGTTAATCGAGAGCAAGTTTCACGCGGCAAAAAAAGAAAAAAGAGAGACACTGTCTCTGAAACAAGAAATTCGTCAACAAGTTCAGATGAAGACGACTCAAATATTCAAGCCCCTGAGAATATTTTGCTTAGTAATAGTGATTCGGATGATCAAGAGAATGACAGTGAAAGGAATATATCTCCGACATTAACAAAAAATGACAAGCGTGCGAATTTTGATTTTGATAATTTAAGCAATAACAATAACACTGATAGTTTTAGTGAAGGTGGCAGCAATTCTAATGAAGATGATTCTGCCGATTTTGATAGTACTGAAAATGATAGCGATAACAATGAGCCAAACTACTTATTTGATGGTAGTAAAACAACGACCGACGAAGCAGTTGTTGGTATATTTGAACTATATTTGAAACATTCAGCGGCAAAAAATAGTTTAAAAGATACTCGCAAGTACGTCAATTCTATTTTACCTCGTTCAAATATGCCAGCTTCAATGCATTTACTTTTAAAGTATTTACGAGACAGTGTTCCTGAAGTTAAAGAAATTAAACATTTCTGTTGTTCTGGATGCCTAAAATATGAGCAAGATAATGGAAAAAGGTGTGAGATTTGCAAAATCTGTGAATCACTTTCTTTTTTTGAATTTCCTCTACGAGATCAAGTCAAAAATTTGTTTGAATATCACCGTTTAAAAGATCTAATAGACAATTATTTTTCTGAATTAGAAGACTTTTCTATTATATCGGATATAAGAAACGGTACTGAATATCTTAGGATTAAAAAGGACTTGGTTAACAAATATGATCTCACATTAATGTGGAATACAGATGGAGTTGAGTTAGTCAAAAGCAAAGGAAATGTCTTGTGGCCCTTACAGTTCTCGATTTGCGAAATAAGTCACAAATTACGATCAAAATACGTCATCATTGCTGGAATATGGTGTAATGTTCAGAAACCGAATATGAAGACGTTTTTAAAACCATTTGTTGATTCCCTTCGACAGATATTAAATTAAGGTGGAATAAAGTGGACATGTCCTAATACGAATATTGAGCACTCATCCCAGATTGTAGCACCTATAGTCATCGTTGATGCTCCAGTTCGAGCTACAGTGCAAAATGTTTTGCAATATAATGGAAAAAACGGTTGTAACACATGCAAACAAAAAACAGAAAGAGTACATAAACAAGATACAAATACGTTTTCACGTTATTATTTATATCAAGAAAAACCTGCTAAATTGCGTACTCATGAACGAATGATTCATCAAGCCTTAAGAGCCGAAATAGAAGGAAAAAATGTCAAAGGGGTTAAAGGTCAATCTCCAGTACAGGATACACCATTCCTGGATGTTAGTACATGCGTTATACCAGAATACATGCATTCACTTTTACTTGGCGTTGTTTATGAAATAACGCAATTATGGTTTTTTGTACGCGGAAACTGGTACATTGGTTTTGCAAAAGAAACTGTCAATAACTTGTTATTAAATATAACATTGCCTTCGTTCATTCATAGAGCTCCAAGGAAAGTTTCATGGCTCAAAAATTGGAAAGCAAGTGAGCTCAGAAGTTGGCTTCTATTTTACTCTCTACTAATCGTAAAAGATTTTTTACCTGAGAGGTATTATCAGCACTGGATGTGGCTCGTGATTGCTACTAATATTCTTTTGTCTGAACATATTTCAAAAGATCAACTAGAAGTAGCTAATATACTTATTCGAATGTTTGTCAGAAATGTAAAGTCTTTATATAGAAACATGGACTATAAATACAATATGCATCAAATGTTACATTTAGCCTTATCGGTTGAGCGTTGGGGTCCATTATGGGCTAATTCTGCGTTTATCTTTGAAAGCAATAATGGAGTGCTAAGTAAATTAATTCACGGTGCTAAAAATCAAGGACAGGAATTAGTAAATACCATCAAGATTTCCCAAGCTGTGCAAATGCTGAAAATAAAAGTGATGAATAATAGTAGTAGACAAAGTCATCAATATTTTCTAGGAAAACGAATTTCTTATGATTTAAACAATGAAGATACAGTTGCTTTGGAAATGTTAAATCTTGAGGAATTGATCATTTATGGGAGAATCCATAGACATGGGGTAGATTTTTCATCTGAAGCATATGAACAAAAAAGAACAAGTTTAAAAAGTTGTAACTCTTACATTTCATACAGTAATTCACATCAACAAGAAAGATTCGGCAGGATTAAGTGCTTTCTGAAATCCAATGATTTAATTTATATCTTAATTCGAAAAATACAAGTCGATCAAGAAAACATTATATTTCATAAAAGTACACGTCAGCAAATTGTACATTTGATTCCAATTATAGATAGCAATAATACTGTTATATGCAAAATAGAAAATATTCTACTAAAATTGTTTAGAGTGCGAAATTATCTGTGTAAACGTCCAAATGTTTTCGAAGAAAATTTGTGATTGTTTATCACCTATAATTCTTATGACGATCTGTTTAAAGTATACAATGTTCAGTATCTACATTATTCATGTAATCATTGTTATTAAAAACTATTTATCAGTTTACGAATTTCTTCAGTTACTCTAACTTTCGCTACTTAAACCACAGAAAATATTGAATAATAGTTATTTCAAAAAACCTTCATTTACGTACTTATATATGCAATATTTATTATATATATTTATTATATATGCAAAAAATACAATATGGCGGTACGTAAGCAACAAGCATCTATGTAACGTCCCGTGTATTTGAATGTTTATTGTATGGTTGTTACGGAATTTGCGTCTCCTTTCTGGTGCAATCTATTAAATGTTTGCAACAAACTTGAGAAGCATTGTTTGTTTAACATTATCGACGCATGGTTGTCCGTAAGCGGCATTCCCTCGTGAACTGTCCAAAACATAACCTGCAATAAAGAGCACCCACTGATCCAACTCGCAAGCATTTTCTGTTTCAGAAAATTGCTTTGTGAGCGCTCAGATGCTCATGATAAAAATCATTTTATCAAAAGCATTTGTTGCTGAGCGCTGAAACGCAAAGCACATAAATAATTATCATCATTATATATCGATTGGACAAGCTGTGGATCAGACAAAGATCAGTCTGTCTTTATCTCGCTGGGGACTTTTTCTCTAGCCCAAGTGGAGTTGCCAACCTGCATATTGCCGATAAGCCGATATCACAGCACACAACTAATGCATATCTACCGCCTGGGCCATCTATCGCTTTCGATTGGAGTTGCCCGAAGCGGACGGCACGGCGTGACTGCGGACGGCGCGGAGGACTACACTACCTCGACATTTCGACAATGCAAACGTAAACAACCTCGACACGGGACTCAACTGCTGTCAGCTTGCTGTTGATTAGAGTTGTCTTGAACTGATTATCATTTATTGAAAGTTGCCATTGCAACTGCTACTTTTTCTTGATTGTGTACTGTGAAGAGACTTGCTACGCTCGTTTGATTCAACGAATGTTGACGTTATCATTTTGACAGCTAACCTCAAAGTTCTTACTCAGCATATTTTTCAATTATCAACATTTAACAAAACAGCTGCATTCATTTCTACTTCAATTAGCTGTATTGAATTGTATCTTTTTGACAGATAACCACAAATTTTTATTGAGACACATATTTTACCTATCAACAATTAAGAAAACAGCTAAACACTTGATTATTTGAATTAGTTGTATTGAGTACACGACACATTCACAATTTTGCTAATTTATTTTGTTTTGACATAAACTAAACTGTTCAGAAATAGACAACATCAATGACAATAGGTTTCGCTTAATTCTATAAATTACTTATTTCTATCGATATTTTTCTTTGTACTTTCAGCCTTTTGTTTTTACTGATCTGTTTATTTAATTATTCGTTTCTTTGATGATCAATCAGTCAATTTACTTAGTTATTTACATTTTACCCTGATTTAACTTACCATTTGTACTATTGTTATTATGCTGTCTTTTCCTTCAACTTAATATGGCTTACTGTTTTTCTCTTTCTTTTTTCTGTCTTTATATATTTATTTATCTATTCTTATTTATTTAATTATTTTTCTACCGTCTTTATTACGTAACAATTTCTTTTGACATTTTTTCTACTAATTTTATTCTTGACGTCTGCATTTATAATAATCAATTATATTTTTGTCAATCTATACGAAACCTTATATAATCATTTTTTTTGTATTATTTTTCACTATTTTAATTTGCAATCTTTCTTTTCTGGAGGGGCGCAACAACGTGGGCGCGGCCGCACTATCACTGTTTCACTGCAACAACTTACGCTTGATCTCTGCGACCGTTCTTTCTGCGTTGATTGGCAATTAACGCTGCTACCGAAAATGTCAACCCAAGGCGTGAGTGCGAGAAAATGTCCTCAATGTATGCGGAACGTTACAACTAATAACCATTTTTGCCACTTCTGCCAGAGAAATTACCATAAGGCATGTCTGGAAAAAGCCCTAGTGCGCGTTGGGGGTGAGGTGAAAGCCTGTATTGCCTGCACACCGCGAAATACCGCGCCGGAGAAATCGGACCCACCCACTCGTAAACGCCTGCGTTCTGAGGACTGTAATCTGTCGCGCTCATTTTCGTCTGATACAATTGCCGAGAAGGACAAAGCAGATAGCCTGTTCTCCATGGTCCGCGAAATGTCCACGTCGATCGCATGTATACCTAAATTGGGAGAAAAAATGGATGAGTTGAGTAGCAAGATGGGTGATCTGGAGAGAAAAGTGGGTTCTGTGGAAAGGAGTCTTGACGAGGTGCACGTCATTAGCGGTGAACTCCGCAAAATTAGTAAACGCTTGGATGACATTTACTCAGACGTCAGGAAGAACTCGCAGTCCATCGAGGCTCTTGACCTTCGCATTGCGAAACTTGAGAAAGTGGAAAAACAGGATGCTACCCCTCACGGACTTAATAGAGGTGATCTTTTGCGTGAGCTGGAATTCTCTGTAAATAGAAAATTTGAATTAATTTTTGTTGGTCTGACTGCTAGTCTAATATCAGCCCCACTTTCTACACTTGAAAAGATTGCTTCTTTACTGCCGGTATCTTTTGAGGCTTGGCACATTCGGTCTACCCGTCTAATCCCAACGCGAAGTCGTAACTCGCCTTCACATCTAGTTGTGCATTTTGCTTCGCAATCTTTGCGGGACAATTGGCTGAAGGCGAAGAAATCCCACGGTGACCTGCGCTGTCATGACATATCTCTCGAGGAACCTAACAATTTGATTTTTATCAACATGCGTCAAACTGCACAGGAACGGAGATGCCTTGCTGAGGCAAAGCGGATATCTAAGGAAAAAGGTTATACAGCTTGCTGGATGCGCGACGGACGGATCTTCGTCCGTAGAGAAGATGGTGGCCCGGCTTTACCATACGATGACACTTCCTTGCGGAGTCCCTCACATCCCAATCTAGATCTATTGGACAAACCTGACAGTGTCGCTCCTTCGGTCCCGATGGATGGTGCTCAGGCTCCGTGCGACTGACTGGTTCCTCGTGTTCGTCCTCCTAATGGTCGCCCGCCATACGCTTCCACTCTAACCTCCGCCGGCTTGAAAATCGCACTATTAAATGCACAATCCTTACTGAGACACATCGAAGATTTTCGAGATGAGTTTTCAGACGGTGCATACCATATCATAGCCATCACAGAAACCTGGTTGAAACCACATATTTTAGACGCTGCAATCTCTTTACCGAATTATTATCTATTTCGGAACGACCGCACACCAACCAGGGGTGGGGGTGTAGCGGTCTTCGTACACTCACTCGTGTCTGCCTCTTACGTTGAGAGCTCGACATGGCAACCAAACCATCCGGAATACATGATGCTGGAGTTGAGATCATCGTGCGGCTCCAAGTTACTTTTGAGTGTGGTTTATCGACCACCTCGTGTGGCATTCTTAAACTATTTTTTCTCACGATTTGCCGAAACCTCCTCAGCTTACGCGGGCAGCATCACCGTTGGCGATTTTAATTCGGACATGTGTATTGACGCTACTGACGCTCAAATCATGAGTGATTTTATTTCTGCAAATGGCCTTTGTCTGGTTCTGTCGAGTCCCACCCACCATACAGCTACTGCTCATACATGGCTTGATCTAGTGATCGTGGATGATATCAACCAGTTAGTTAACTTCAGATCATCGGGAACCCCATTTCTGTCAGGTCACGAACTGATCTCGTTCGAGTACCGCTTCCCCGCCCCAGCTTTGCGTCCTATCGAATTTAACTACCGTAGAATCTCCGGGATCAACAAGATGAACTTCTGTCGGGATCTGGCACTTCATGATTGGAATGTATTCGGAGCAAACGCAACGTGCGACGCGTTTTTAGACATTTTTAACGAACGCATTCTGAGTACCGTAAACACGCATGCGCCTCTAAAATCCTACTCGGCTAAACGACCACCTTCTGCTTGGATCACTCCAGCTATCAAAGCTAAAATAGCTCTGCGTGAACGCTTTCGAGCACGTCTTAGACGAACGGGAAGTCATCTTGATAGATGTTGTTTTACTGCTCAACGGAATAAAGTCTCCCAAATCATCCATGATAGTCGGTGTTCTTATCTTTTAAATCGTCTTTCAAACTGCAGTACAGCTGAGGATTACTGGAGTGAATTGCGAAATCTGGGCTTAGTTCCAGGGAAGACTGAACTGACACCTTTGCCTTTCTCGAGCGATTCCTTCAATGATTACTTTCTGTCCATCGTGCCATACAATGATGCCGAGGTTGCACTTCCTCATCATGATACCCTTGACCCTGAACTACGCAGATTTTACTTTGGTAACGTCGATATTGATGCTTTTCGCTCGGCTTTCTACGATTCCAAATCAACTTCTCGGGGAATTGACAACATCTCTTGGTCAGTGATCGAAATTTCTCTTCCGGTTACTTATATTCTGATCATAGATCTTTTCAATCACTCACTATTTTCAGGTATATTCCCATCTATTTGGAAAAAATCGATTCTAATTCCGCTACCGAAGAAGCGCGTATCGACTGACCTTTCGGACTTTCGTCCCATATCCCTGTTTCCCATCTTGTCTAAGGTTCTCGAGAGGATAGTATTCAAACAACTATCAAACTTTTTGGCTCACAACAATCTCCTCGATCCCTTTCAGTCGGGTTTCAAGACTGGCTACAGCACTCAGACGACTATCGTCAAACTCATTGATGACGTAAGGTGTGCGAGTGATTCCGGACGGATCACAATCCTCGTCTTATTCGATTTCAGCAAAGCATTCGATCGTATCGATCGAAGTCTCCTCCTACTGAAATTGCGACGTCTTGGAGTATCCGACCAGGCACTGGTTTGGTTTCAATCTTATCTGTCCGATAGATTTCAAGCTGTGCGCGACCCGACTGGTCTTTTTTCTAGCTGGAAGAAATCGACTAGTGGAGTGCCTCAGGGATCCGTCCTGGGCCCACTATTGTTCAGTGTTTTTATCAATGACCTTCCTCTCGTCATTGAGCATTCAGCCCATTTGCTTTATGCAGACGATCTGCAAATTTATCTATCTTGCCACAAAAATCATCTCGCTCAAGCTTTACTTTGGGTGGAAGAGGATGTTACTGCGATAGCTGGGTGGGCGAGAGAAAACCGTCTGCAAATTAACACTGACAAAACAAAAATAATGATTATAGGACCGTCCAACTTCACAAAGCATCTCCGACTGGACACTCTTCATCAAATCTGTATAGATGGTAACTGCATTCCGTTCGCGAAATCCGTGGTTAATCTTGGAGTTTCCATGACGCAAAACTTGAGCTGGTCGAACCAGGTGGGTCGGACATGCGCCAGAATCTATGGCTGCCTGAAGAGACTATCTACGTCACGGAGACTTCTTTCTCGGGAGGTGCGGATTCACCTTGTAACGTCACTGATACTACCATATCTGGATTACTGTTGCTTGGCGCTCTTGGGTAACACGTCTGCGAACGATCTTAAACTCCACCGGGCTCTTAATGCGTGTATACGCTTTATCTTTCAGCTTCCACGCGACACCCGCATCTCGCCTTTTTACGCGCGCTTGGGCTGGCTGACTGTCACTGAACGCAGGACCTATTTCCTTGACTGTCTGATCTACCGGGTATTGAGTGAAGATAAACCTAAATATCTTCGTGATAAGTTGTCATTTATGAATCCTGCTCACTCTATGGAACTTCGACGCGAGCCCCAACGCCTACATATACCGTTTGCTCGCACTGAAACGTTCCGTCAATCATTTTCGGTGGCCGCACCGCGCTCTTGGAACCTCCTTCCGATAGAGGTCAAATCGGCTGGAAGCTATGAATGCTTCAAAGCGAGACTGCGAGCTCATCTGCTGAGCCGATCGGCTCGATTGACATGAGTTCCCAGAATCTGAGTTCCCGGGTAGAAGTTATATTAGAGCATGCAGTGAAATTTGATTCTATTGCGCCCGCCTTCTTGCTCCCTGCTCCGTGTATTTCAATTCAATATTGCTCTTTATATTTCTATATCTCTATATTGTTTCGATTTTCTATACCACTATTTTTATTATTTTTATTATTTTTACATGTATAATGTTTATAATCTGAATCTCTAATTTATAATCTTTTTACGCCTTGTATGATTTTATGCCTTGCTATGTTGCTTTTGTACTTAACTATATTCAAACTTTGTAAATTGTACCTATGATTTTCTTGTCCATTACAGGGTCTTCCCCAGGACTTAATAAAGATTACTACTACTACTACTACTATTTATATTTATAAAAGTTTATGAAATTCTAAGAAAATTAATATATTGTTCATATATGGACCATACATGTACGATATATAAACCATATATGAATTAGATATAAATCATATATATAACAATATATATGGTTCAAATATGATTTATATCTAATTCATATATGGTTTATACTTTATATCTGATTCATATATGGCTTATATATGGTCCATATGTGATTAGTTTATAGTTATGTATGCCTGAGTTTCATAGTATGTAAATTCACTAAATAGAAATTAAGCATGAAAAAGTCTTTCTTGTTTACATATATTCCAAAATATCTCAATTACGGAACATAAAAAAATGTATGCATAATTGTGTCTCAAACTTTTTAAAAAAATTCAAGTTAAATAGATATTAGTTTATTTCAATAATTCTCCGAAACTGAAGTTTTACTATGTAAAGATTGATTTCTTAGAAAAATTTTAAATCAACGGAATAATTAATCATAAGTGACAAAAATATAATAAATTTTACATAAATTGTTAATTTTGTATATGAAAACTATTAATTAATAGTAAAAAAAATGTGTATAAAACATACATAATCTTACCAAAAAATAGAAAGCAAAAATTGTCAAAAAATCAATTTTTTCTTGACCCTAAGAGGTAAATTCTACATATAAAATGCATAGTTAAACAGCAAATTTTTTAAATTGAAATTATGTATAGAGTGTATAGTATGTATTTTCGACAGAAAAAGTAAGATAAATTTTATATAAAATCTGTATCTTTCATGTATGCCGAATTTTCGATTATGTATAAGATATATTAATTAGTTATATATAGTCAACTATTATAAATTATACATTTTTCATGTACATTTTTTTTTATATAATTACTACATCAAGGGTCGCGCAAGCGACCCGACGAGGCAAGGTTTCGATAGTGATGATTAAATTAAATGTAAAATAAAATGACAATAGCTGCGCGACTATCTTTACGCGAATTTTGTTCGCCCATCTCATTCAGATGCACGTAATCTAATGAAGCGAAGACAAAGATGGAAGTACGATTCCTCATTTCGTTTGACTGCCCCCAGTGCTGCCGCAGGCGGAAAAATTCGTAACAGTACAGCAATATGGCCGCCGTAAACTGTCACCTGCCGGCCCTGACGGCTGACAGCTATTTAACGTTGCGACGCTCGCGACGGGACCAACGCGACCAAGTTCTCGAATTCGCCGTGATTTTGATTCGCCGTGTTCGCAATTATTTGGTGATTCGCCGTGTTGGCTGTGATTATGGAAACGTCGCCCGCGCGACGTTTTCCGTTGATTTCTGCCCCAGTGTGCGTCAGGTTCGCGAGGCACGACGCATTCCCGTAGTCCGAGAATTGGCGCGCACGAAAACACGCCCGAATGATGCTTTGCATCGAGGATTACGTAGAGAGTGAGTAACTTCAGTCGCGACAAAACTCGACAATTCCGTTTTTCGACAGTCTAACCTCTTTTGGCAATCTTAGCTCTTTGCTCGAAACGCAGACAAAAAATTTGCAAACACCTCGTTAAAACACGAAACTTGCTGATTCCTAACCTAAGTAACGAATTTGACAGCCAAAATTACAAAATTTATCGAAAAATGAGCAAGTTGGTTTTGAGGTTAGGTTGTTGTTTATACTTTTAACAAGTGTTTTGAAAATGGGTACAATTCTTATTGAATTTGAGACGATGGCGATATTTTCTAGGTTATGTTTATGAATTGTTTTCTTTTTAGTGATCGAACATCTCCCCCAGGAGCTAAGGGACCGATTTATAAAGGTGAGAGAGATGGACTTAGATGTACAAAGTAAGCTCTTTTACAAGATTTTTACATTTTTTTGTATGTAAATATAAATTTTGTCCTAACACAAAATTGCAAAATCAAATTTGGATATGTATATATAAAAGTGTTTAATAAAAACAAAACTTTAATTGATTACTATTAATCACAATAAACATTTACATGTTTAATTTTTTATTTGATAATTTTATCTATCATTTACTTTTATAGTTCAAAATGGGACGTAAAGGTAACTTTGGTGATATACCTCCTAATGGTTCTGGACGAAAAGCTCGTAAACAACCATTTCCTGCACTTATTGGGGAAAAAGAAGGTAATTATATATACAATTTAAAGCATTACTTATATAACAATTTTTTACTTCAGTTCTTTCTAACCGAACTGAAATTTCTTAAAATTAAGTAATTTTGTATCACAGTCATTTTTACATAAATTTGTTGTAAATATTATGCCAGTGTTGTGTAAAATATTATAAAATCTATATCAATGTGTTTCCTAATTCCCATACATATTTTATGTAAATTATACACACATTATATTTTTGAATCATTCCATTAATTAAAATCAACGAATTTGATGATTTAAAAATAATCAATGATTTTTGTAGTAATTTTTGTAAATAGTCAATTTTGTCTAAAAAATTTGGAAATTTAATTAATGTAAATTGTATGTAATTTATGTGTAAATCATTCACATAAATTATCTATGTCAATTATGTAGCACCTTGATATAATTTTTATATAAATACTTTACAAAACCATAGATTATCAAAGTAATTGTAAATATATTAACTTGATTAATTATTTCTTTTAATTTAATAAACAATTATTTATTAGAATTTTCAGTTAACTTTCTGTATTTTATTACAGAAAAAGACCTTCTACTCTAAGAGCTTTGAAAAAAAACGAGATGTGAAATTGGTTCCAACTGGATTGAAATTTGGCATTGAAGGATTCGCCAGTTGCAGACAATACCGGTTTCACCCATCTTTAAAACTGACAAAACGATTTTACCCACACTCATAACATGGACGGTTTCTTTGTTGCTAAACTGAAAAAGTTAACTAATATTATTCCCAAAAAGGATAAAGAAGAAGCAGAAAAAGAGGATGGATCAGATTAAGTTTAAATAAATAAATAAATAAATTCATGTATATAGAATGTAAATACAATTTTCAGTTTTGTATTGGGCATTTTTAATCATATAGTACAAAGTCATTTTGTATTCACTAAATAATGAAAAGCTGAATAAATATGTTGAAAAACAAGAGATGTGTTTCATTAATTTTCATTTATTATTAATCATTATATACAAAAAATATTTGCACTTTTATATTCCTATTTACTATATACAAATTAGTTTCGTGTATGACAAAATTAAGTAAATGATAAAAATGGTCTTATAGGAGTTTATAAATAATTCGTGACGGTTTGTGAGCATTCTGGACACGAGATTATTGTCTCGTAAGCTTACAAATGGTTTGGAATGGACATGACATTTTTATGTATAAACTCTTATTTAGTGGAAAAAGATGCTCTTGAGTTGTTGTTCGCATAACCGTTTTACTTCCTCTGAAATAATAAGATACATTATATGCCATATCTAGAAAAATTACGTTAAAGATAAAAATATATATATGTTAACTTACCGTCAATTTCAATGATACTTGCATTCTTTTCTTGAATAACAACATAAAATTCTCTCAAATTTGATAATTTTCCAACAATCCAATAATCGTCATTCATTGTTTTTACTACTATTTCACAAGCCTCTTTTAATCTAGAAAATAAATGTGAAAGAAAATAAGAATTATAAATAGTTATCACTAAAAAAATAATATTTAAATCATTTTTAAATAATAAATATTATAAATTACCTTTTTGTATCATTGTTTATATCAGTAATTATTCGCAATACTTGTGGCGTTGTTAAAGTATTAGAACAACGTCTATTGTCAAAATGTAGAGTGCTTTTATAAGCAAGATTGAGCTTGTTGAAATATAAATATTTAGGATTTGATTCAGATGATGGAATCACATGTTTGGAACATTGTTCTGCAACTGAACTAACTAAAGTTGTCAATTGTGGGCCTAGGAACATGTCTAGATTTCTATAAAAATCTGCTACTGGGTTGCTTTTACCTATGAAAAAATACACCATCATTATTATTATTATTCAAATTTTTATAACAAATTATGAGATGTAGTAAAAATAAATGATAAAAACGAGTTACTCACTTTCTACAAACAAACAAACTGTAGCACTTAATGCACGATATACAACAAGATATAATGAAATCGGTTTCTTCAGTGAATAATTGATGAATACTTTTGGTAATTTTATAAGATCATCAGTACTTGATGGACCAGTCACAAATCTAAAATAATTGAAAGAACAATTTAATGTAATTTTTTCAATATAATTATATTGTTTAATCAAAATTAATGTATTTAATCAAAAAATCAGTGTGAAAAAATTGCTATTTATATTTTGTGTAAATTAGAAAAAACGTGAAGTTTTTGTCTGTAATTTTGATCATTTTGTGTCAGGATCTTGATGATCAAGGAGAAAAAGTTAATCTTTTATTTTCGTCTTAATTAGATTTTCAGCATAATGCTTGCAGGGAATACGCTTTTGGTAACGCGGCTTTACGCGAAACCAGCTAATTTGGCAATATTTCTTTGCCGGGTAACAATGTTGCAAGATGTAAGCGAAAACCACGAGAATCAAGCGTGTAGCCCCCGAGTCTAGCGGATCTCATCTAACCGTGACAAAACCGCAGAGATTGAGCCCTATTTCATCAGTATTGAATCTAATCTCATCGTAATCCTTGTTTTCCCAAACGACAATCGAAGTTTGAATTCTCTTGACGCTGTCGAATGTAAATGTGGTCCGCGTCTCCGCATTAGGGGAATAGCCCGGCAGTTGTTCGTAACGATAATTGGCGATTTGCGTAGCTAAAAATACGTGTTGACTGACTCTGTAGATAGTTTTCAACTGGAATTCTAGGTTTCTGTATTTTTCTATTCTGAAGTGAAGTATAGGTAATTTTCATGTAATTTTAAATGTTGTTAATTATGAGTAAAATTATTTATGAACGTAAATTAAACAAATTATAATTGACAATATTATAAATATATTTTTGGAAAATATATATTTTTCTAACTTACACTGTTCAAAATTTTCAAGTTTAAATTTTAAATTAAAAAAAAAATAGTAAACTCCAATTAATTGCAGTTTTTTACGAATTTGAACATTTGCAAAAGTTATTAGATATCAGTTGAACTTGCAAATCTGAAAAAAAGTAATTTAGCAATTGTAATTAAAACATCGCGATTACGTTTTGTTCATCTTT
>JABFPQ010000102.1:0-15610 GCA_022817265.1 Masnerella sp. ZL-2020
TTAGAAGGTATATTGATAAGATAAAGTTAAAACTCAATTTAAACGACCTTGTGTTCAAAAACAGTTCCCGCCTGATCTTTTAGAAAGTACTGAAACTTAAAATAGAATGAATTATTGGAACAAAATTAATAACGATCCGCCAGACCAGAAAAGATTTTAATTATTTGTACAACTGTATTTGTCATGAGGAGCGCCTGCCCGCGGCTCCCGGTGAGCACGAGCCAAGAGCATTTGTGAGGTACTTGCATCCTAATTCGAAAACGATTTGTGGCCAAGTCACCTTTGGCGACCTAATTTAACAGTAAAAATAGATTTTTGCAAAAAAACAGTTCTTGGTGTGACTTTCTTTTTTTGGGGTGGAAGGTTTACTGACTGAGTCTTCATAGGAGAAATATTATATGAAGTATACGCTGGTAAGGCGCCAGGAATCGTCCAACTTTAAATTCAGTTAATAATTTTAAAGCAATAATTTTTCATCTGGTTTTATAACCTCATACTCGTTGAGACTTTTAATCAAATTACCTAAGTTAAAAACTGAGGAGTCTATTTTTGAAAGTTTCAATTGTTTGAATAATTTTATATTACAAAATTTATAAATAATTAGTGATATCAGAAATCAAAATTTCAAAAAAAAATAAAATTTGAAACTATTGACCTTACCATTAGAAGATGAGCAAGAAGAAAATATTCAAGAAATACACCGGGACAATGTGCAGGCGGAACCAGAACGGGCAGTTCCTCTGGAGGCGGAACAAGAGCGGGCTAATCGTAGGCAGGCAGAACAAGAACGGGCGGTTCGAAGGCAGGCGGAACAAGGGCGGGCTGTTCCTGTTCCTCGGCAGGCGGAACAAGAGCGGGCTGTTCCTGTTCCTCGGCAGGCGGAACAAGAGCGGGCTGTTCCTGTTCCTCGGCAGGCGGAACAAGCGGTGCAACAGGAACAAATTGGTGCAAAAGCAATTTTTTATATTTTACTTTTGCTATCCGCTCTTTTATGTTTACTTCTTTTATCCGAACTCATCAGCATCATTTTCTTAGTATGTTTTTCTTTTCGTCGTTTAACCTTTTCCTTAAAATTTACTGCTAGTCTTATACATCTCGTTCTAATCTTCGCCCGATCTAACTCATCACTCATAATCTAGCTTGGCGTGTCTCTATCCACTCCTAGTCTACACCTTCCATAACTCTCTCTCAACCTCTCCGACCCTTCTCATCCCTCTTTTTGTCATATTTCGAATAGCGTTTTTCTTGAATTTAATTCTCCTTCCATTTTTTTTCTTTATCTTCTATTTTAAATGTCCCTGTACTCCATTATCTCCAGTTTATTTAAACCACTGAAAATATCATTTTTTACTCTTCTTTATTCCGGGTTGTTCCACACTATCCCATAATACCGCGGTAGCTGAAGTGTCAAATGATGCCTTCAAGTTTATAAACAGCAATAGCATATTGTACAAAAAATGGGAAAGGTTAACGATTCCAAATGAGTGTTTTTAACGCAGGAGCTCAAGGCAAGTGCAGTCAAAACACGCATTTGGTCTCGTAAACATTTTTCAAGTGTAGCACACAATATTTTTTTTACACAAATGCAAGAAAAGTGTTCCATTCTTCGACTTTATTCAGTGAGAAAGATATCTATTTTTTTAATTTTCTTACGAGTTTGCAGAATAACTACATTTTGCCACCTTCTTTTTCATTCCTTCCTTTCCGTTGTTACAAAAATGCTTCCGTTTGCAAATCTTCCTAAGCAATGTCTTCCTTATCACCACGTTAGTGTTAGTGTTGAATCTGTTAGCCTTGCAGTAATGAGCTTAATTAACACCAAAACGCACATGCAAATTCCCTGACACGTCTATTCACCAACATAATCGTACCAGAAATCCTGTAACGGTTTTTTAGTATTTCTAATATTATTGTTTTTCCTAAATTAGATGCCCACCAAAACGAGAATGTTGCACCGTATCAAAGATACCCCGATAATACTCCGTTGCTGACTGAAAATGCTGGTAGAGTGCGTATGAAAAATCCATAAGATGAAAAAAAATACTCTATTCTGAAAATAAGTGATAGAGGTTGAATTTTTCAGTATTCGAACTACCGATTGTAAAGGACCCCGTATTAGGAACATTGAAAACAAAAGTTATCGTGGATTTTTCCAAATTTAGGGATATGATAGCTTTCGAGCTGTAAAAACATAAGTTGTCATGTAAGAAAATAGCCAAAATGCATCAGTTACTGAGTTGTATACAAGCCAAATATACAACATATGCCATATCCTACAAAATCGTACATCAAAACGTAACATCAGCTTCTTCCGTTATTTTGTTATATAACTCTGACACTCTGGTATTTCTGCATTTTTTTAACATGACAAATTTTGTTCTAGAGCGCAGAAGCCGTCAGATCCTTGAATTTCAACGATAAAAAACAACGATATGTTTTGTTTTTAATCTTTATGGTGCGGGATCCTTTATTAATTTTATTTTAATCATTGTTAAATCGGTAAATTGAATATAAAATACTAAAAATTTTAAAAAATGGGACGGTAAAAAATTTTTTGAAAATTAAGATATTCTCAAACACAATCTACATATTTATTATATGTTTGAAGCTAATTATTTATTGATTACAAAGAAGATTCGTCAATTTATAGGTATATCTAGGTTTAGGAAGGTGGATCAGGAAAGACGTTTGGAACTTAACGAATGGAGTTACAGATTCCAAATATGTAAAAAGCATCGTAAAAGCATTGTGGGGAGACAATGTTTTGTTAGATAGAGCGTTAAATATGAGAAGAGTTATTCTTGATTTGCCGGGCAGAACACGCCGCGAATTCACGAAAGAAGAATTAAAACATGTAAGAGGTGAGAACAACAGCAAGATTAGAAAATATTAGCAACCAATATTAGTTAACCTTTTTCTTAGAGTTAGAAGGCAAAAATACGAATCGGCACAGCACTTTGATGAAAGACAATTGGTTTTTTTGATGATTTTTTTCTTAGAATTCAAGCTGTCACGATAAAATGGTTTGATGTAATAAAGGTATAGCAAAGTTAACAAAAATAACTCACTAACGAGAACATGCGTAAAGTGTTGCAGTTCGCAATAACATTCTAGAACTTCTCTAACACTTCTTCTTGAACCGCAACAATCAATCCATACGACCTCACTGAAGCAAAGAACGAAATTCGAAATATTCGATGCATATCTCGTGTTTTGATTTCATGAGAACTTTAGTAGAAACATCTGCAATCTCTTCATGTATATCACTTCCTTAGTTACATTAGAGAGCGCTATATATTATACCTCCGTCGATGATGAACCCACACTGGTTGCTTTCTTGATCTCAAACTAACTGCTACTTCACCAGGCAAGAAAATGTTACCAGTAACTAAAACTTATTGATTGTTTGTGACTTGTTATAATCCACTTGAGGTAGGAAAATAACCACTTGGACAAGAATTTTGAGCTTTAACAATCTTTAATAAAGTTCTGTACAAAATGCGTGCGGTGCACTGAGACTTCTAAACGACAGTGACGGAACAATCGAGAATGTTTCTAGTCTGGCGTCAAAATACTAATAGAGTCAAAATAAAGGCTGAAAGTATTTGCGCGCGAGTTCAAATAATAAGATACATGAATGCGTTTGATTTACAATATTTTTCAAATTGTATAATATAAACTGTAATATAAACCAAACATCCTGCCGGCCTTGAAAGCTCCAGATTTCAAAATAAATAAGTGAAGTTTTACGCATTTTCTATAGGCAATACACAAATTTTTGGCAATGATCGCTGAGTTATTCCAGTTGCAGTTTGAATGTCTACTACTCGGACCAGGTTATCGGATCCTGGATATAATTTGATAATACGGCCTAATCTCCAGCGCATTGTCTTCGCGGAGTAACACCATGTCGTTCATTTTTACATTTGTTTCGCCTTGTTTCCATTTAACTCTTTGTTGTAGTTGAGAGATATATTCAGTAGACCATCGCTTCCAGAATCTTTGAATAATTTGTTGTAACAATTGGTATCGCTGAAGTCTATTTACATTTGTATTTGTAACATCATGTTCTATTATAGAAGTTAATGGTCTCCCTATCAAAAAATGACCTGGCGTGAGAACACCAAAATCTTTGAGATCATCTGATAAAGGTGTAAGAGGTCTAGAATTAAGAATGGCTTCTACTTGCGTAACAATTGTTGCAAGTTCCTCAAAACTAAGTGGAACTTCACCGATTATTTTCTTGAGGTGCGTCTTACAACTTTTAACAGCTGATTCCCATATACCGCCCATATGCGCTGAATATGGTGGAATAAATTTCCATTTTACTTCTTGTTCGCTAAGATAATTGATAATTTGATCTTGATTATCACGCAAATGAGAATATAATTCTTTCAGGACGTTGCTCGCACCCAGAAAATTTCGGCCATTATCGGAAAAGATTACAGCACTTTTACCGCGACGAGCAAAGAATCGCTTCAAGGCGTTGAGAAAGGCATTGGTGCTTAAATCAGAGACTAGCTCTAGATGTAGTGCTTTAGTTGAAAGACACACAAAAACGCATAAGTACGCTTTTCCGGTAACATTTCGACTGATTTTGATATTAAAAGGACCTGCGTAGTCAACTCCCGCCGTTGCAAAGGGTGGGGAAGGTTCAGTCCTAACTTGCGGCAACTATCCCATAGCTTGAATAGGAGACTTCGGATTTGAGCGAAAACATTTCACGCATTGGCGAACAATTTTTTTTACTAAGGATTTCCCAGAAATTGGCCAATATTTTGTTCTAATCACTGCAAGGAGACCATGAGCACCTAGATGAAAGTGCTTGAGATGTTCGAATCTAATTATCATGATTGTGAGAGGGTGCTTGTTTGATAAAATGATTGGATGTTTCTGATTATAATCTAAAGTTGAGTTCTGAAGTCTGCCTCCAACTCTCAAAACACCTAGAGGATCAAAAAAAGGATTTAAAGAAGCCAAAGGACTTCCTTTTTTCAATTGATTAAACTTTTTTAAATGTGAAATGTCGCACTGAAACGATTCGCTTTGTGCTAGCTTTATCAAATGATTAGTACCAATATTGATTTCTTCAGCTGTGAGAGGTCCTGACAATTTTGGCATACCTTTTTTGACGTTAAATTTCTACAAAAACGTAAACAATAAGCTATAATTCGTCTAAGACGATTAAACGAAGAATAGTTGCCAATTTTCAAGCTGTTATTTGCGGAATCAAGTTCAGGATTAGCTTCTCCAGTTGAAACCGCACAGACCTTTTGTTTTTTAGTCTCAGGTATATTTTCAATTGGAGGCAGATTTTCAGATTCTTTCAAAAATGTATCACTATCAATTGTTAAGAAATCGGGTCCCCTCCACCATTTTTCACAATCTGTCAACTGATCTGCGTGCAAACCACGAGAAATAACATCTGCAGGATTGGATTCAGACTGAATATAGCGCCAGGAATCCTTGTTCGATAATTGTTGTATTTGAGATACTCTATTTGCTACGAATGTCTGCCATCTATTGCACTCGCCCTTGATCCAATGTAATGTTATGGTTGAATCACACCAAAAATAGACTTCATGGAAATCAACAGTCAACGATTTCTTCACTTGATCATACAACTCGGTCAACAAAACAGCTCCACAGAGCTCAAGCCTTGGGAGATTCTGAGTTTGTAGGGGAGCAACTCTGGATTTGGCACACAGTAGGCGTACGTGATAACGATTTCCACTATCAACTGATCGAATAAATATACAAGCGCCGTACGCCTTTTCCGATGCGTCGCAGAATCCATGCAGCTCGATCTGCTGTGGATCATTACAAATGATGCGTCTGGGAATGTGAAGATCATTCAGAGCTTGGATTTTCTCACACCATTCTAACCATTCTGTACAAATACACATTGGTAGCGATTCATCCCAACCTATTTTCAATTGCCACAGCTTTTGCATGATAATTTTGGCTTGAACTACTGCTGGCCCTACAAGACCCAATGGATCAAAGATTTGAGCTATGCAAGCCAAAATGCCTCGCTTGGTTGGGGAACCAGATTGATTGATAGCCTCCACGTGATATCTCAACGTGTCAGTTCCAGTTTGCCAACTAACACCCAGAACCTTGGTTTCCTCGCCAATGCGAATTGTAGTATAGTCTTCAGAATTTTCACTAATCAAACTAACCTCATTGGATTTCCATTTTCTAAGCTCGAATCTGGCAGATTCCAAGACCTGAACTATGTCCTTTTTAATTTGACTGACCTGAGAGAGGTCATCTCCACCCGTTAACAAGTCGTCTACATAAAAATCGCGACGTATGATTTCGGACGCACCAGGGAACTTTTCGGAAGCGTTAATGGCGGCTTGATGAAGAGCCCTAACAGCTAAGAAAGACGAACTAGATTGTCCATAAGTAACTGTCTTCAAATCATACTCTCGGAGCTCCTCTGAAGGATCAAATCTCTACAAGACACGTTGGAAGTGTCTGTGTTTCTCCGCGACTTCTACCTGACGATACATTTTGGTAATATCGGCTGAAAATGCAAACCTGTGTTGTCTGAAACGACTCAATATATTGAACAACTCTTCTTGTAAAACTGGTCCCACCATAAGCACATCATTTAGAGATAAACCTGTACTAGTTTTTGCTGAAGCATCGAATACGACTCTGTGGTTGAGCTATCCTCTTTAAAAACCGCATGATGAGGAAGATAATATGGAACACAATTGCTACCTTCAGGATTTACTAACGATACATTTGACAAGGTCATGTGACCTAGGTCAAGATACTCTTGGATGAACTCTGAGTATTGACATTTCAATTCACTATTCCGAGCAAATTTTCTCTCCATTGAAAGAAAACGTCGTTTGGCTGTTACATAGGAATCACCCAATTGATTTAAGTTATCTTTGAAAGGTAGTTCGACCACGAATCTTCCTTCGTTATTTTGATAGTGAGTTTCAAGGAAATGCTCTTCACAACTGATCTCTTCTGATGATAAAATACGACCTGACTGGACCTCTTCAATTTTCCAAAAATTTTCAATTTGTTGTTGTAAATCAATTGTACGACCAAGATTACAATGAAATTGTTTTCGATTTTCCTCTGGAAGCTTAATAGGACCCGAAACCACCCAACCCAGGATAGTCTTTTGCAAAATAGGCTGTGCTTTGCCAGTACGTATTTGCCCGATACTGAGAAGGTCCCAAAAGATGTTCGCACCAAGCAAGATATCTATCTTGTTGGGCTTATAAAACAAAGGATCAGCTAAATTAATGTTTGGTGGAATGTCAAAATGATGTTTTTCCATCTCACAATCTGGTATTTTGCCTGTTATTTCATCGAGCACTAAAAATTGTAGTTCTCGAGAGAACGAATTAAACTTGGAATTTATGTAAGTAGAGGTTCGAGTTAAAGGTTTGGATACCGAATTCCCAATACCCGTAACTGTAACATTTGTTGTTTGCTCTTTCAAATTTAACCTATTGCTCAATTCTCGCGTCATCAAATTGACTTGTGACCCTGAATCTAAAAGCGCTCTACAATCAACTTTTCGTCCTAATTGATCTCGAATTTTAACTATGGCAGTTGACAAAAAAGTTTGACTCAACCCCACCTTACCCCCGCAAGAAGCTAAAGATTGTTGATACAAATTAATCGAATTTGTGCATCTTTCTGAACTGACTGAAGTTGTTGCTGTGTTACAATTAACCTTTTCATTGTTTTGTGATTGTTCTCTATTTGAATCGAAATGTAACATAGTGTTATGGTGCTTGTGACACACTTTACAAGATCCCATATCACACTGTTTACCATGGAATGACTTTAAACAATTGTAACAGAGCTTACAAGCATTGGCTTTATCTAGTCTCTGACGAGGGGTCATTTTGCGAAAAGTTTTACATTCATAAATTTTATGTTTTTCTCTACATATCGGACATGTTGTATTTTCTGTTGACAAGTGTGATGTTAAGCGACCGCTAGCACCACTGCCTTTGTTCTTTTCCTGATTGGATCCCCCACTCGCTTGCTGATGCGATTGTCGAGGTTGCACAGCTTCAAGTACTGCACATCTCTTTTCCAAGAATGACAAAAACTCTCCAAGTTTGGGCAGATCATCCTTCTCAGCTCTGTCGGCTTCCCATGCTCGCCTAGAAACATTGTCTATTTTAGTAACTAGAATTTGTATAAGGATAACATCCCAACTGTCAACTGGTTGTTTTAAACGTGTTAATGTTTGTGTATGCTGTCTAATTGAATTTATAAATTTGCGCAAATGAACAAAAGATTCTCTATTTATGTCTTGAAGATTTATTAGCGATTGTGTATGTTGTAAAACTATGATTTTATTGTTTTCATATCTTTTTTCAATTAAATCCCACGCAATGGTGTAATTTGCTTCACTTATTTCTAGAGCTTCTATAAGTTTGTACGCATCACCGCTTAAGGCCCATTTTAAATAGTGCAACTTCTCAATATTAGCTAAAGCACCGTTTCCGTGCACCATAGATTTGAATGTATCGCGAAAAGGCAGCCATTTCTCCCAGGCGCCATCAAATTTCGGAACATCGATAGTTGGTAATTTACATCTATTTGGAAAATTCTCATTGGAACCCGTTGCACTATTTGATGGTTGTCTGATCACAGTTTCAGTATTTAAATGATCTTTAGCTTTTGTAATAAGTGTGTGAAATTTATTTTCGAACATTTCTCTCTCAGTTGTAATAAGCTCAGCCTCATCAGCTAGTTCTATTTCGCTTTGAATTTCATCAAATTCATTCCAGATAGAGTCTAATTTGTCAATTCTGGAAGGAATTTGTTTGATTTTATCTCTATAATTTTCAACTGATGTCAAAAATTTTCAAATCTGGTTAATTTTGCCTTAATGTGGCTTCGCTTCTTTTTGAGAATGTCTGTCATTTTATTTCAAATTGAAATATGAAAAGAAAAAACTAATTTAAAAATGTGTTATGACAAATATATAAAAATACTGAATTGATCTACAAGTGAATGATCTTGTTAAAAATGATAGTTCACCTCTAATATTCTAATCCACACAATGAAATATTTGTCGTGTTTTGATTCCAAATAAATATGAATACAAATACTCGAAATAAATTAGTTCTCACATGAAATGAATTTCTCTCAAATACGATACGTACGAACTCGACACGAAAAACTATTTGTAAACACTGACATAAATACTAAAATAATATTGACTCAAAAATAACTTATTAAAAGGCAATATAAAATTTTGCAAAAAACTTGTCTCTCGATGGCGTTGTCCCACGCTGCCGTCACTGCATAGGCTTTATTCGTGGTGCCCAACACCACCTGTCAAAAAGATGGCCACGTCACACCTGGATTCGCTGCAACTGTCGTGGTCGAGCTGGCTGCTCCGTCCTGCTCCGAAACCTCGTTGTCTGACTGCTGGCGAGCTTTGTAAAAACTCTGGCGTCGTGCGCTGGCTGGTTGCTGACGCGCACTCGGCTGCGCGGCGTTGTCCGCTGGCTGGCTGCGGGTACGCGTTCGGCTGAACGCGACGCTGTACACTGGTTGGCTGCTGGCGCGCGCTCGGCTGAGCGCGGCGTTGTACACTGGCTGTCTGCTAGCGCGCGTTCTGTCAAAACGCAGCGCTGTTCACTGGCTGTCTGCTGGCGCGCGCTCGGCTGAGCGCGGCGTTGTACACTGGCTGTCTGCTAGCGCGCGTTCTGCTGGACGCGACGCTGTACACTGGCTGGCTGCTGGCGCGCGCTCGGCCGAGCGCGGCGTTGTACACTGACTGGTTGCTAGCGCGCGTTCTGTTGACCGCAACGCTGTGCGCTGGCTGGCTGCTGGCGCACCTCCCGTTGAAGATGACTCTGCTCGCTGGTTGGCTGCGACCTCGGCTTCGTCACCACATGAGTTTCAGATTGTTGTCTTCTTTTTTGTTTGGCACACCCTCGATTTTGCTCAACGAGGTGTCCACTAAATGTTTGAGAAATAAATCAACCCTGATAGCCAAATGATTTTGTAAACTATTTACATAAAAATTACGTCAAGGTACTTCCTCATTGTGCTGCATAATTTACATAAATAATTTATATAAATGATTTACATAAAAATTACTTAAAATTTACATAAACAAAATTTCTGAAATTTTATTGAAAAAATTGAATTTTAACAAAAATTACTTCAAAAATAGTTTTTTATTCAAAAATCAACATTTTCGTTGATTTTTATAAAAAAAATGATTAAAAAAATATAATGTGTATACGATTTACATAAAATATGCATGACAATGAGGAAGCACATTGATATAAATTTTATGTAAATAGTTTACACGACGTTTACATAATATTTACATAAAATTTATGTAAATGTGGCTATGAGGGAATGTAATTTTTGCTTCTCTGGAAGTCTCACTCTAAAATCTCCAACCGCGTGTGCGTCTAACTCAAACCTGATACTAGTTCAATTCCACATCCTTTATTGTAAAAAGATTTCTCGGAATATCTTTCATCACGATTCTTCTGTGAAATTTGAGTTCTGTTGGCACTGGATGACACGTCGTTGTTGTACTGATCGGAGATTTCTTACTTGTACATGACGATGGCCGTCATGTTGTGCACCAAAGATTGTTAAAATATACACTTTAATAACTCAATAAATCCACACTCGAAGGACCATTATGTTTGTGACTTGTTATAATCCACTTGAGGTAGGAAAATAACCACTTGGACAAGAATTTTGAGCTTTAACAATCTTTAATAAACTTCTGTACAAAATGCGTGCGGTGCACTGAGAGTTCTAAACGACAGTGACGGAACAATCGAGAATGTTTCTAGTCTGGCGTCAAAATACTAATAGAGTCAAAATAAGGGCTGAAAGTATTTGCGCGCGAGTTCAAATAATAAGATACATGAATGCGTTTGATTTACAATATTTGTCAAATTGTATAATATAAACTGTAATATAAACCAAACATTGATGAAAGATGAACTTATGTGGACTTGATTTTCTCTCCTATATTGATTAAAAATATTGTTTTTTTCCAAAAACTTGGACTTCCAAAAACCATCAGACTTACCATCAACGTTTCGAAACACCTCCCCAGTCGGCATCGGTTTACATTATCGGAGGATCACTCGTTACTGAAAAAATCAATCCAACATGTCTAGCTCCCTTCAAATATCTTAAGACACACTTGGCACATTGCTAATGAATATCTCTGTGACAGTCGTTAAACTGATTCAGGCGACTTACAGCGCATGTAATGTCTGGTTTCGTAACCACTGACAGATACATAAACGAGCCTATCAATTTGCGATACAAAACGTCTTGATTTATGACCTTATTTTTTTATTTTTTTAACTCGAAATCAGATTCCATTGGCATTGAGTCTAGGTTACAATCAGCCATCTCGCACTCCATGAAAGTTCATCGGAATAGCCAGTCTGACTAATTACGATGTAGTCCTCTTCTCTCGTGAAATCAAGTCTCACACAAAACAATTTTTTTCCAATATATTTCTTGAGTATAGAAATCTCAGCGACACTGCGAAACATCAAAATTATGTCGACAACATAAATAATGATTGAACACTTCAATGCCCCACAGGGATTAAAACCTGCGGTTCTAGGTTTTGTGAACCTTAAACCTTATCGACCAAAAATCAAACTACTTTTTTAAAAAAATTAATTATTGACCAAAAACGTGTAATAAAATTCAATTGTTTTTTATTGAAAATATTGATTTTTTTATGAAAATTCATTTAAAATAAACGATTTATTTTTTACACCAAATTGCATTATATCGTTTAAAATTTAGTAGTTTCATTGACTTTTAGAAGAAATTTGTGCAAAAAAAATTGATTTGTTTCACGTAAAAATAAAATAATTGTTTTTTTAAACTACTTATGCACAATTGATACGTTATATACATAGGTAAACATTTCATGCGTTTTGCGCACGAATGATACTATGTGAAATCTGCATTCTGTCTACTATGTATAATTCGCAAGAAACCCTTGCTCTTTCAGCAAGGTTCCTTGAGAAATGAACTTTTAGCATAGAAAAAGAATCATTCCATGCTGAAAGTCAAGGGTTCCTTTCGAATTATGCATAGTAGAGAAATGTTGATTTCGCATGGTATAAGTCGTGCGAAAAACAGATAAAATTCTTATCCATGTAGTAATATATTAACAAACTGTTATCGTCTAATTTCTTGGATGTCGGTTAAATAGCGTCACCATTTAAAAAATTCTGCCCCTTAACATTTGAATTTATGTAATAAACGATTTATCAATACAATGTAACTAATCAAAACAACTTTTTTCAGCATTATTTGCAATTTACTTGCAAAAGACAGAGGCAGAACGTCCTGCGGCACGGCTTAACAAAACGAACACATACATATCAAAATTAATTGGGGATCTTCACAAGAAATTTAAAAAAAATCCAGATTATTTTCAAAACAATGACCGGACGACGGACGACGAAGTCTTCGACTTTTTAAATAATTATTTTTAGTTTTTCATTACGTTGATTAATGGTAAAGTTTGTTCATTATAATTGCTTTGTCAATAAAAAAATTCTTAAAACGTTCTATTCAATTTCAATAATTTTATCTTGCGGCGTATTAAATTGAAAGAGAGTCATTCCATGTCAAATTATCGTGCCAAAAAAGATAGGAAATTCCAAAATGACTCAAATTTGATCAAATGTTTTCATTTTTAGTATAAAATGAAAAATCGTAACGATTCTTCTAAAAACTACGTAATTTCTAAAATGCCAGCTATTTTCGAATTTTTTCAGATCCATGTCCATTCGTGCACCGTTACCTAAAAGTGAACATAACTTTCTCCCAGATTTTAAAAAAACGCGTCTTTAATATATTGTAAAGGTATAGGCCAAAAATAAATGTTAAAATATGATTAAGAGTCAACATGTAATTGCCTGTTCTGTAATTGATTGTTCAAAAACGTCGAAGTCTATTTTTTTGCAATCATCAAATTTCTAGTAATATATTGCAACACAATTTATTGGGTATATTTTAGTTTCTAAGTCTAAAAAAAATCATTCTTCTTCTTTTTTCTCACTTTTTCATATGATGATTTTTGCCTTAACGTTTCTGCTATTATAATGCTCTAAAAAAACATATTTTCGTATCTAGGGAGCGGACGAAATTGGAACTACTGCCACCCGCGGGCGGAAAAACAGTCTCGGGCTACGCCCTCGACCTGTTTTTCCGCCCTAGGGCGCCAATAGCCACATTTCTGCCCGCTCCCGCGATACGAAAAACATCGTATCGGCCTCGGGCGCAGTGGCGCCCTCAGATGTAATATACTATATATGCCGAAAAAAAGTCTTATTATCGCGCAAGCGCGACTCAATTTGCGGCGGGTCTGGCCATGCAAGAACGCACAAATTTTAAAAAATGTTCAATATAATTGTGTAATTAAACTAATAAAATTTACTTGTATGCTAAAAATTGAGAAGAAAGATATCATGATTCGTCGACTACGATAATTGAGAAATCACATAAAAACGTGGAAAAAGTAAAAAAACGCATTTTTCTAACTCAAAACTGGAATATACTCAATAAAATGTGGATCTTATTTTTCAGTATCTTACTGGAAATGAAAAAATCCAATTTCTGAATCTAGAGGTAAGATGTAAAAACATTTTTTCAGAAATAAAAAAATGGGTAACATTTTTTTTATACTATAATGAATGGCCAAGTGAGACTATTTCGGTGATACCGATCTTTATTGACATTATGATTTCACACGGAATAACTCAAGTGCACAAATGTAGAAAAGTACTGGTTCTATCGTTTCGTGGCAAATATATGAACATTATTGCATTGATCTCTGGTGGAAGGCTAGTTGTGTACTTTTTGTGACATCTCCGTTTACAAATGTTCAGTTGGTATAGATTGTTTTTCGTCTCACTCATGCATTTAGCTAGCCTATGTCAATAGTATTTTAATTCACAAGTAAGATTACAACTCATGCGATTACAATACTCGCCTTCGGCTCGCGTTGTATATTTCGCATTCATTAAAAATTAATTTTTGGAGCCTCTGGCCGGGGCATAAACAAGTTTTTACGCCCTCGGGCGCAAAACGAACTTTTGCGCCCTAGGGCACAAAATACTTGTTTATGCCCTGGCCCTTGGGCCAAAAAATATCATTTGCATCTCGGGCGCAAGCGCCCTTGATAGACCATCTACTATTCCAACTTGTCAAGTACAATATTTTATCTAACGTGAGAGAAAAAAGCGCTTTTTCGTGTGAATACAATGGGAAAAAACGCTATTTTTCCCACGAGTTAGATAAAAGTTGTTATTCAATTATTATCATATAATTATTGTTACTTACAGAGAATCATTAATTCCTTGTTCATAAAAATCCCTTAGATTTTCCAAAAATCTGTTTTTGAAATTTTGCAGATAAGTATAATTCCTTAATCGGGGAATAATCTTTCTAAAACATTATGTGGGCTCCATAGTGATAATCCAGCACGGCTCTTACCTTAAATAACTCATTTTGACCTGAACAGACTGATTTTTCTTCTTTTAGGAGGTCGTCAGCGCATTTTCCGCCAAAAATCGTAATTTTTGCGAACAATTTTCGATTATATACACTAAGCCAAAAAAAACTGATCGCTTTGAACAGGTCCAAAAATTGGTCATTTTCACATGTGGGGCATTTCGTTAATTTCCATCGTACATAAAAACGACAAATACCCTCTAGAGGTATACCCTTTTGCTATAGAATGAGCCATCAGGCGATTAATTTGACCTGATTAAATCCCCTCAAAAACTTTATCAAAGTTGGGCATTTTTTGAGTTGAAAAAAGTCAAAGTTTGAACGCTTCCACGGGGATTATCAGGAATCGTAGGACTTGAGCAAGGTAACAGGGTTAAAATTTATTCAATTCCCTACAATATGGATCTATAATGGAGAGATTTGACGTCAGATCACTCGAACACAGGAGAAATTGTTCTGACGTCAAGTTTCTGCATAGGCTCCTGGCAAATCGAATCGACTGTCCTGCTTTATTAGCAAAAATAAACTTTTCTGTTCCCTCTCGCGTCCTGCGATCGTATGAACGATTTTTTATTCCACGCTCTCGAACAGTCTTGGCCGAAAATTCTTTTGTGAAGAGAATGTGTGTTCTTGGTAATACCGTCAGTAATCATATAGATTTATGTACTTGCTCTACTGGCCAACTGTCTAGTCTGTTATCCGGCAGGGCGTGTTTTTGTTGGTTTTAAACACGATGGTGTGCAGCGCCACCACCGGTCCCGAGCTTATAAACCATCGCCTGGGTGTAGTAGCAACTCCGAGCAGCATCTTGGTACTTGCGGGTTGGTGAACGATATTGATGTAGCCAAGGGGCCCTTATGAGACATGATTATAACTTGGCCTTGATCCACCTTGGCATCTGAATTTAGTAATCGCCTGGGGTCCTGGATAGCTTGTGAGGGGTGCACTTGGGTGACACTGGAGATGCCACCATGTGACAACACTTGAACGTTTGGCATCATACAATACTGAGTCAATGATTTGGATTGACTAGGGCTGCCTTCCCGGGGCTCCCTGCGGATATGCGTATTTTGATGGT
>JABFPQ010000103.1:0-15571 GCA_022817265.1 Masnerella sp. ZL-2020
TGGACACCCGGGAGGTTCCGCACTCACCGGATAGTGTGGGACTCGCACCCACTAAAACCACAAACCCTAATCGCGGACTTCATGAACACCCTGGAACTGCTCGCGTATTACTTCAGGGTGTTCGTCTCGCTCTCTGACGGCCCAAGGACACTTTAGGCCGGAGTGCATCGCAAGCGCTCTCAGATCTGCCCTAGGTTATTCCGGGGCATTTTGCCGTCTAACTCCGCAAACGACCATCGAGATCAGGGCCTGGATGATTCCACAGAATGTAGAAAAGTCCAGGAAAGCGTAGTCCGTGAACTCGGCGAAAAGGCTGAGCAGCGAAAAGTTCTTTTGTTGCGACGAAATGGCCACGGCTAAAGACTTGCCGTTGTAGACTCAAAATTTCTCAATGCCGAGCGAATCAAAATCGGGTGAGTGAATTGCCGCGTGAGGCGCTAAGGTGCTGCGAGTGTAAGGGAAGTGTAAGGTCATCTTACTCGAACGTGTAAGGGACCGGACAGAAGAAACATCTGCCTCAGATGCTGTAACTCGGACTATAGAGCCAGGGACTGTAAAACACCTGCTATATACGCTCTATGCGCTGACCTGGGATGGAATCAGGGACTTTTGTCCCATGTGCCGAGCACAGGGAAGTGCAGCGCATTCAAAAAAGCCCTGCAACTGGCGAAGAGTTGCAGCCGACGAGGATGAGTGGTTTTTACATGCGACCTTCTCTCTTAGCTTGCTACTAAACATAAGACTTCGTTACTGCTCATTAGCAAACAACACAGCAACCGGGACGCGCCGGTGCGTGACACGGTTGTGGTGAATGAGCACGGGGCACAGAATGACTAGAGGAAAAGCTGTGAGCTCACCCTGGTGAGATGCTACTTCACGCCCAACGAAATCAGAGTTGAGTTCCGACGAAAAGTGCATGAGGGCCATACGCCAACATTCTGGCCACATGACTGTGAAGGAACTATCCCGGACATATCCATGTCGTCAGAATCCTTGGTTTCTAACAGCGATTACCAGTATATGGTGGTGACACCAGTTGTGTACCACTCTGCGATGGAAGACAAGTCTCAACACCTACGATCGCCGTCAGGCGAGCCTCGCGATTGAACTTTAACAGACTAGATGAGGAACGTTTTGTTAAAACATTAAATCGCGACATAGACCGAATCACCAGCTCTCGCGACAGCTCGCAGCGTGGCGATCGTGCTGATCGACTGGTCAATAGAACCATGCGCCTTTTCCACAGGGCATGTGACAGTGAGATGACGCACAGAGTGACAACGCGTTGCAATAGACGCCTACTGTTGGACGCGAGGAAAAGCTAGTCTGCAAAGGGAATGTTTATGGCTCAGGAGGAGAGCACACTGCGCCCGGATGAGACCGGACGCGGCTGTCTTATCTCAGTAGTACAAACAGGCAAATAAGCTTTTGACAGTTTGGCTTTAGGTCCGGCCGATTGGCGATGGAAGCGACTAGAGTAGTTCCTTCTATTGCCGAAGAAACCTGGCGTGGTAACTTCTTCTCGAAGAAGATAGTCCTACTAGTAACGCTGAATGTGCGTAATGTGCGAAACGACGAGCTGGGTGCAATGGAGGATAACTTTAGTGTGCAAGGCTACCTGCTTCGCATCTAAAGTGATTACCTTCAGAACTGGGTACTGCTGAGTCGAACAAAAGGCTTTATGCAACAGCATAAGCTTAACCTTGCCGTCTCAAAGACCGCGATCGTCTTGCTCACGAGGAAACGTATACCGACTTTAATATGGTTTACGGTAGACACGGAGGTTATACAAACGGAACAAGCAATTGAACACTTTGGTCTTACGTTCGACACCAAGCTTAGCTTCGATCAACATATAATACAACTAGCAAACCAAGCGGTTCAGCTCACTGCGACATTAAACAGATTGATGGCAAACGTGGGTGGCCCGAAACCATCCCGGTGCCGACTGCTCATGTCGTGAAAAAAACAGCAAATACTTTCTAGAGATATAACCCTTCCTTACGAAATAAGCCATCAAGCGATTAATTTGACTCGATTGAACCCCCCGAAATCCCTCATCAAATTTGGGCTTTCTTTTAGGTGAAAAAGTCAAAGTTTGAACGTTTCCACAGGGTTTTTTAGTGATCGTAGCACTAAGACAAAGGTATGGGGTTAAACTTCATTCAATGCTTTACAATTAGGTCTAAAGAGCGACCATTTTGGCCTAAAAAAAGCCAATCTTGAGCCATTTTAAGTAACTAAGTTGTCTTCAAATTTTATATTTTTTTTCTTAATTGGTGGTTAATTTTGAGGAAAATGTTATGAAAAATCATGGTAATGTGTTTTTCAATCATATTTTGTCTCAAGATATGGAAAAAGCAGTTACAAACTGAAATTTGTTTGAAAACATTGAGAAAGAAGTTAGTTTTTAAAATAGCCTCAAAATGGCCTTAACCCATTACCGCCGAAGCGACCCTAAATCGACCCTAAAACATAACTACATATTTCATGGTGTAGAATGAGATATAATGTCTCGATCACCATGAGTCATGTTTAAGTGAAATATAAGGAATTCCCAAATATAATTAGATTTTCAAAAATGCCAAAATTCAATATGGCTGATCCAAAATGGTGGAACAAAGCAAATGGAAAAAAATGAAATTTCAAAATGTTATAATTTTATGGTCTTATTATATGTTTTTGGGGTCGCTGATTACGAATCTGAGGTCTAAATTACAAAATTCAAGATGGCGGATCCAATATGGCAGACAATTTTTTATATTGGATCCGCTACCTTGAATTTTGTAATTTTGACTTCAGATTCGTAATCAACAACCTTAGAAATATAATAAAACCCATTTTTTAAAAGATTTGCATGTGTAACTTTTTCTCAGACGTTAATGGGTTAACATGATCATAACAGGCCATTTTGACGGTAAACTAGCGCGCTTCATTCTATTTAGCCTTCAATTTCCGAAAAAAACATGTTTTAGAACGAGTTTTCAGTATAAGTTTCTCATAAGGACTAATTCATGCTCCTGACCTTCATTTAACAGGGAGAAATGGATTTTCTTGCATTTTCTTAACAATTTGTCAGAAGTACACTGAGAAAATCGACAACAAGCTGGATACGCTGATAATTAAAGAACCGGTAAAAGTCGTTAAAAGCACTTTTGTGTGAAATAACCCTAACTTGGTCTTTTAAAGGCGAATTCCAGGGACGGTGGTCCAAGGCCAGATGGTCAGGCTCCTCACGGGCCACATAACCTGAATGCGTCTTTCCGGCAATCCAACCAGGGTGTACCATTGCACTCACCCAATGCCGGATGGGACTCTAATCCCGACGGGCGTCAAAATCAAAGTGCCCCTTTTGCACCACCCAACTCAGGGGCAGAATTCAACATGTTGCTACGGTCGGTGGTGGAGGTGCTGCGCACCAATTCGGTTCTTCTTACTAGGACCTAAACAACGCCGAACTTCCAGGTAATGCCCGATCTATCAAAGACCATTTGAGGTTTTAACGGTGAGACAGGTCCACAGGAGGCAATGACATGGATCGGACAAGTCGAGCAGACCGCTCGACTCAACACGTGGCCTGAGGCGTTTGTACTGGAAACGGCTTGCAGTCATCTAACCGGAGCAGCCCAGAACTGGTTGCGGACAAAACGGGCGCACTTGGTGACATGGCCTCTGTTTACAGAGGCGTTTAGCAAAACATTCATTCACCTCTATGACCGCCCAACGGCTTGGGAGAGAATGAAACGACGAAAGCATGAGCCCCAGGAGTCACTTACGGCGTACTTTTATGACAAGGTGCGTCTCTGTCAGTCATTGGGGTTGACGATGAGGGAGATAATAGAACAAGTCGCTGCAGGACTGAGGTCCAGGACCATGGCGCTCCATGTCTGTTCTCGTGATTACCAAGACGAAGATGCGTTACTGAACGAAATGCTCATTTTCGAGCGCATCCTTGGGTCAACCCAAGGATGTCAAGCAGAATACCACAACGGAGAAGACCGAGAAGACGGAGACAAGCTCAACCACGGCGAAGAAACTGGTGAAATGCTACAACTGCGACAAGGAAGGCCACTTCTCGAGGAGCTGCTCAGAGCCTTGACGGTGCTCCAGGTGTGGTGTCGACGGACACACTGCTCGGCTATGCGAGACTCCAATCCCCATCAACGCAGAAGAAGTCCAACTGGTGAATCGACCTGGTTCATCAACCAGGGTTAGCACCTACTCCAAGGTGGGGTTGCTAAACGGCCGAGAATTGACGATGATAATTGACAACGGATGCACAATCTGCACGATCAAAGCGTCAACCGTATTGGACAAGGATCTGCGCCTGATTCGAGAACCGTGCACTCTCATAGGGTATGGGGTATCTAACAATACAAATATTTCTATTGAATTTGTTTTAGGTCATATTTCAATGGATGCGGTGGAGGAAACGCGAAGTGAAACTTCGCGTTTAAGGCATCTAGCCGTGATAGAGACAAAATTCGCGAAATTGTACAAGAATGGAAAAAGACAGGAATAGTTCGCGAGACATCCTCGCCTTACGCGAGCCCAGTTTTATTAGTCAGCAAGAAGAACGGCGAAAAGAGATTAGTTGTGGATTACCATAAACTTAACTCGATGACTATCAGGATGCCTTTTGAATGTGAGGCGGTGCCGTTTACTGCGCACGTTAGCCAATTGAGAGTGTGGCAAAACACTCTAGATTCAATGGATCTGGACGAATCAGATGAATGTAGCGAGTAACTTCTGTCACTCAAGGGGCTGAGTGAACGTCAGGAGTGACCGAACTGTTATATATTTTCATACATTTGTATTTCGCGCCTTTAACCGTTTCCGGAAAGCAATTCATTTGCTTCAACCAGAAGGCGCGCAAGTGCCCTTTTGTTAAGAGAGTCGCGAGGATTTCGAACAGGTGGCCGCGGAGCCCCTTTGTAGCGAAGCGAAGGCATTTGAGTTGAGCCGCACAATTCGGAGCGCGATCGGTCGGGTTTGTCGCCGAATCGCGTTCGCTCATAACGTGTGTGACACGGCGCTCATCGCGAGTGGCTGCGAACCGGCTCGCGCCGATTATTGTAAATTTGTGATCTCGAAATAAACGTGTCTTCTTTATTTTCAAAACGTGTACATTTTATTCGTGAACCTGTATAACACATCTTTGTTCCTTTCTTAAGGTTATTCTAGAAGATTATTTATAATAATGGTAGATTTTTTATAAATATACAATTATAATTACAATAAATATTTTATGCGATTTGAAAAAAGGAAGTATTTTGCGCTGTACATATTTTACATAACATATTTTTGACTTTTTCTGGGAATCTGTTAGGGTGACCTAGGTAGATCATTCAAACTCCGTAGAGTTTATCGGAGTTGCAATGTATACTTCATTGGTGTCTTGAATGTTCATATAATAACATACTTTTACAATGTTATTTATGTTGACTATTTCTATTTCATCAGAACGATCAACTAATTTGAATATATGTCTAATCGCTGCATTGTTCACATTGGTGCGGAATGGGTGTGTGACAGTACATCTGTTTACCAAAGCAAAATGCATCACTCCATTGCAATCACATATGTTCAAACAAAGACATTGATGAATTCTAAGAAAATATGTGATCATTCCTATGTTTTGATTCGCATCAGAAGTGTAACAAACACAAGAATTATTCGCTTTGCGTAAACGTGTATACGCCTCCGATACGTACATATACTTCAACTTCAAGAGTCTTGCGAACTTGAAGTAACGAGTCCCTTGAATACCATTTTCGGTTAGCTTTTCATGTACATCTCTAGGCAAATCATTCAGGATTTCAACAGATCCAATGATATACGTATCCGGACTTATCAAATGTCGTTTTAGCCGTCCAACAGTATAATTGATGGATTCCACATAGGCATGAGCAGGTCTTCCTTCGTGTAGAATCTGCTTGTTTAATGTCTTCATAGTAAGAAATGCCGATAGTGAACGACATATTTGTAGATGAGGGGAATTTGTGCCGGTTACAAGTTTCTTCAAGTGCCCATTCAAGTCTTCAAAGGGAAAACAAGTCATTGCCCACAGTGGACCAAACAATCGTACATTAGACCCCAAATGACGAATTAAATGAACATTAATTGTCATATGTCGATTGGTATAATGCTGCGCAAAATCACGTGAGAACGATTCCAGTGACTGTTCAGCGAGTTCTAACATCTCCGGAGAAATGCTGTCTTGGTTTAATAGACTGATTCCTTGAACTAACAGTTTGTAATGTTCGAATTTTGCAGCATCCATAATGTCGTGTAGCAATGGCAAAGAATAATATAACAACCAAGTCTTGAACTCATGCGCCTTGAAATACCCCATGTGTTTTTCGATGGATCTAGGATACCGCTGAACGTGTGATGGCGGATGAATTGCCGTTAAACGTTTATCAACTCTTGATAATTCACGTCTCATGGTAAATTCTATTTCATCATGGAATTCTGCACTGAACCATAATGTAAGAAGTTTTTTTACCACACCTTCAAATACCGAATGCATAGGATCATCGAGAGTTGTTTGTATACACTTATGCGCTATGCGCAACATGATGGAAAAGCCTTTTACACCATATACTGGACCTCCTGACTGCAATGCTTCTTCAACGTGTTCTTCGTGTTGCTCAGGCGTTCGCAGTTCAAAGTCTTCATGTTCATAAATATGAATCCTGGCATGGGTTGGGCATTGTGTACCTCGTTGAGTGCATGTTTGGCATCCAAAGTTACCATTGAATTGCACCATGTTCAAAAATAGAGCTCGAGCCGGGGAATCGCAAGTGCCACAAATTGTCATAGCTCTAATCGTTATTGGGTCGACTATGTCGTGTACTCTCAACTCTACTCCTTCTGCTAACGGTTCTAAATCCTCGTATAATTTAGCTAATAGCAAATCACATTTGGGCTTTTCCTTTCCAAACCATAGAGAGGCCAGAATAATATTTTCCACTCTCGTACGTTGGGAAAATGGTAATTCATTAATCACCAGGTATATAGGCCAAATCTCATAAGGAGTTTTAAAAATCTTCACTCCATCTGTATACCATGTGAAGGATATATTGTTTTGATTTTGTAAAAAACCGTTTTGCGAAAATAGCTCCTTATATATAGCTCCATCATAGATATCATTTAAATTGTTCTCGTCATTATTCCGTTGGAAGCGATGATTCAGTTGCTCATAGAATCCGGGACGAAGAAACAGTTTCTCTAGTTGTGATATGACAGGAACTTGGATAAAATACGACGTCTTTGCGTCGTCCGAACACTGGCATATCTCGTCTTTATTTTGAAGATCTCGATGACAAGTATTGCAATAGTAATGTCTGTTAATCGATACATAAACATCTTCAAAATGTTTGAAAAATTTGTAAACTGTGGTTTTGCACAAATTAGGCTGAGGAAGGTGTATTGAAATTAAACTCAATAAGTCTGCAAGCATTACTTTTGTACCCTTGTGACGATACAAAAAATTTAAAATGCTCAGCATACTCTCACCCACAGTTATTTGTGCTCCTTCATACAAATCAGGATCAACAGGAATATTTCTAACATTCCTTGCATCCATAGGGCCATCATTGTCTTCGTTTAAGTAATCTGTAACCAATATTTTTTATATGTAAATACATATATAAAATCATATATATATATTATATATATATATATTAGTCATTGATTTAGGTTAATATATGATTGGAATGTTTCGCAAAATTTTGAAATGCAGCTTTCACCCGAAGCATCGCTCTCCTGCAAATATTATACTGGAGTACACCCGGATTATCCATGATTATAAGGCAACAAGTTTAACAGATTTCTAAGCAATACCCCAAAAACGATCCTTACCACAATCGGGATCATAATACGAAAATCACTGATTTTCGACACTTTTGAAATTTAGCTCAAACTTAGATCATTGCTCTCATATAGATTTTTGCTGGAGTACTTCAAAATAATCGGTTAATGAATGAAGATGATTTTTAAGCACCATCCGAAAGAGATCGTTGCTGAACCGCGGACATAATACAAAAATGATTGATTTCCGACAATTTGAAAATGCAGCTTTCACTCGAAGCCTCGCTCTCCTCCAAATATTTTACTGGAGTACTCCAGAATAATCCATGATGATAAGACCACAAGGTACAAGATGTTTAAGTACTATCCTCAAAGAGATTGTTACCGAAATTGCGATTATACCACAAAAATCATTGGTTTTCGACCGTTTTGAAATTCAGCTTTAACTTGGTTAATTGCTCCTCTTTAGATTTTCGCTAGAATCCTTCGTAATGATCAGACAACAAGTGAAGATGATTTTGAAGCGTTTCTCGAAAGAGATCGTTGCGAAATACTTGGACAGAATACAGAAATCATTGAAATCTCTTTGAAATGCAGGTTTAACTGGGAGCATCGCTCTCCTCTAAAAATTTTGCCGGAGTACTCCGGGATTAACCATGATTTCAAGGCAACAAATGTTTAAGATTTCTAAGCATTATTCTAAAAGTGATCCTTACCACAATCGCGATCATAATACGAAAATTACTGATTTTCGACACGTTTGAAATGTAGCTTAAACTTGGATCGTTGCTCTCATTTAGATTTTTGCTGGAGTACTTCAAGATAATCGGCCAAAGAATAAGGATGATTTCTAAGCACTTTCCGAAAGAGATCTTTGCTAAACCGCGGACATAATACGAAAATTATTGATTACCGACAATTTGGAAATTCAGCTTTTACTCGGAGCATCGCTCTCCTCCAAATATTTTACTGGAGTACTCCGGGATTATCCATAATTGTAAGGCAATAATGATAAACAAGTGCGAACAATTTTAAAGCTCTACCCTAAAAGGGTAGATCCTTACCATATTTTTTGCTGAAGACATTAGAGATGATCTAGAATGATAAGGCAACAAGTGTAAACAAGTTAGAAGCTTTACCTCAGAAGAGATCGTAACGTTTAGGAATACAGCTATCACTTGGATCATTGCTACCCTTCCGATTTTTGCTGGAGTACTTGGTGATATTCAGACAACAAATAGAAATTATTTTCAAGTTCATCCCGGAAGATATCGTTGGTAAAACCGTGGTCAAGATGAAGAAATCATTGATTTTCGACAATATTTCTTTAAACAATCTCTGATAATGGCTCCCCTTTAGATTTGTACTACAGTACTTTGTAATGGTCAGTCAACAAGTGAAGATGCTTTTTGAAAACTTTTTGAAAGAGATCGCTTAAACCGCCGTCATAATGCGGAAATCATGGACTTTCGACAGCGTTTACTCGAAGCATCGCTCCCCTCCTATTTTTTTCTGAAGTACGCCGTGATGATCCATGATTATAAGGCAACAACTGTAAATGATTTTTAAGCACTACCGCAAAAGAGATCGTTACCGAAAACGCGGTCATAATACGAAAGTCACTGATTTTCGACAGTTTCTGAATACAGCTTTGATTCGGAGTATCGCTCCCCTTCATATTTTTGCTGGAGTACTTTGTGATGATTAGAAAACAAGTGAAGATAATTTTTAAGCACTCCTCGAAAGAGATCGTTGCTGAAACAGCGGACATAATACGGAAATCTTTGATTAACAACAATTTTCGAGATCGGTAGCTCAATCTTGGTCATGATATGAAAATCTCCGTTTTCCGAAAGTTTTGGAATGCAGCTTTCACTGCGATAGTTGATCCCCTCCAATTTTGTCCGAAGTACTCTGTGGTGATAAGGCAACGAGTGTGAACGATTTTTAAAAAATAATGATCTTCTTTTTAAAATGATGAACTTTTTTGTCTAGTATCAAGAAAAGCTCGCTTGGCGAAAATCGAAAATTCTAAGCCTGTAACACTGAACGAATTTGTGTACATCAGACGTTCTCCGCTGAACTTGTGTGTTCGATATACAGCAGATATACCTAAAACGAAAAACCGTCTATTTTCTTTTGTGTAGGTGTAGCGCTTGTTCCGTTCAAATTTGTTTCGTGTCTTGATTTTGGGCATCTGATGCACCCAATATGAGGACAACAGTTTTATTCTTATTTTGTACCAATAATGAAATCTAGTATACCCGAATTCTATCGGTGAATGAGTAATTCACCACTCATTAAACTGGTTTAGAATATATGCCCGAGTTATGAAATGTGCTATATTGACAAAAAACCCTAAATTGAAATAAACATTTATTTATCTGGTTAATGATTTATAAGGAACCTTACCAAAATTAAGATCAACGGACATATCATCGTCGTTACTACTTTCAGACGAAATCATATCCTCAAGAGGATTATCATCGCTATCACTTTCACTGTGGGAACTTTCACGTTGCTCAATAGGCATATTATTTTCTGCATCTTCATTTTCGCATGGTATGTCTTGTGCGTTATTAATATTTTGCACTTCGTCATATTGAACTTCTGCACCTTCTAATTCAACAATATTTTCATTTTCTTCATCTCTATCATCATTTTCGTTCCTGAAAATTTTAAACACTCATAAATATAATATTCTCTGTATTGAATCGATACTTAAGATAAAAGATCAACTAGAAATTACTAAATTAGATTATTGGATTTCTTCATGCTATTTATTATACGAATTTAAATTTAATACGTAATTATAATTTTTCAGTACATCAAGAGAATCTATACTGTTATGTATTCTATTTTCAAATCCAAAATTCTAATTATTCCAATTTCAGATGATAACTTAGCAACGAATGTTAAATGTATTAATTATGTAATGTTTTGCTTTTGTCTTCGTTCGTCAACTAATCATTATAATCTTGTCCTTTTTCCTGTCAACTTCAATAAACGGAATTTACTAAAATAAGTTGTTTGCCTTGTGAACATAACATTTTGGCGACGAGGATTTGTGGATACAGTTGAACCGGATTGGACTCCAACATTATATTTCTTGTAAATCAACGATTTCAAGTGGACTCTTTTAAATAACGGAAGTTGCTGGTGGAAACGTAGCAATGGTTCCTGATCTAGCTCCAGTTGTAGTTGCCCCATCCAACATTCGTTTTTTCGACGTTACACGTCCTACAGATTGGCGGAAGTGCGTTAAACTGTTGCAGTTCAACTTCACAGCGTTGCGTATCACTGTTGATGTCATGAAGCGAGCACAGTTTTTCACGGTTTACGGTGAGTCTCTCTACAATTTGACATACATCTTACATCCAAAAGAAGTTGATGCCGTGGATTTCCTTGAAATAATTCAAATTTTAACATTTCAAATCTCAAGACAATGAAGTTGCAACGTATTACAGATTTCATGATTGCAATAAAAAATCCGATCAATCAGTCAGCGACTTTGTTGCGGAACTGCGGAAATTGGCTTCAGATTGTGGATTTGGAGCTGGTCTCGATAACATGATTCGAAACCAATTTCGAGATGGGAAGCGCCTTCGAGATGGAAATGTGCGCACAAGATTGTTGCAGCAGGCTAAGCTCAATCTTCTAATAGCTACTGAAACAGCTACCAGAACAAAAAAAACGTTACGTCATGTGAAGTAAATGACAACTGAGCTTAGTTCTGGTCATCTAATGTCTGAAGATAAGCGTCGCAAAGAAGGTTGCAGTCTATATCCTCTTTATAAAGACTTCATTTTATTCATCTTCACGAAGTGTTGGCTGTTTCCGCTGTTCTGGGGGCCACAAAGTTTTACAATTTTCAATAAATCCTAGTTCTTGCATATATACAGCTTGCAACAAAACCGGACACGCTGCTGAAATTTGCCAAAGCACACGTCAAAAGTTTACAAGTAAACGAAATAAATATGATAAAAGTAAAGTTAATCATGATCTTTCCATTCATTAATCACAGGCGTCTCAAGGTGCTGTTCAACAGACTCCCCCAGGAAGGCAGCACTTACAAAATAAGTGTCAAAGTAGCTAATTCTTCAAGATGGTCTGAAAATAGAAGCTGCGACAGTATCTTTCCGTCCAGTCAGTTTAATTTATTTACTGTAACCAACGAAGTATATTGGAAACGAATCAGAGATGTACCACAGCCGATAATGACTACTCTACAGATTGATGGTCAACTTGTATACATGGAAGTAAACTTCGGCGCAGCCGTTACAATAATGCATCGAGTAACCTTCGAAAACCTCTGGGCAAAATGCGAAAGCTTATCTCCTATTGATGAATTGTATTTAGGCGATTTTCATGGTAATGAGGTTAAAGTTCTAGGTGTCAAAGATGTTAACTTTTCATTTAAGTCCAAAGATGCTGTATTACCTCTATACATGGTTGATGATTGCAAAGTCCACAATCTACTTGGGAGAAATTGGTTTTTTTATATTGGGATTCATGTAATCAGATTACATCTGCTGAATAATCTACTGTCGATTTATGAACATCCAGTGCTACAGGATGACGGGATTTTCTTGGGCAAGTTCAACGACCCACTGGTTTATCTGGATGTTGATACTTCTAAGATACCCAAGTATCTCCGAGCACGACCGGTACCGTACGCTTTGGAGGCTCGTGTCACTCATGAAATCCAAAGATTAGAGACGTTAGGAGTACTACGGCCAATTCCTTTTTCGAATTGGGCTACACCTGTAGTTGTAGTGACTACACGTGATGAATCTATTCGTTTATAAGGCCGAGATCAACACGGTTCTCAGTCCAGATAAATACCTATTACCAACACTTGATAGACTGCCTTTTGGAATTTCTGCTGCATCGGGGATATTTGAAAGAATGATGAAAGTTTTAATGGCGGATATTCCAGGAGTAGCCATTCTCTTGGATGATATATTAGATTCAGGTTATTCCAAAGAGCAACACGACCAACGCTTGAAACTAGTTCTGAATCGGCTTCAAAAATATGGACTGAAAATAAAAAAGAAGAAATGTAGGATAGGAGTTCCGGAAACTGATTTTTTGGGATACAGACTTTCTGCGAGTGGTATTCATCCTACAGAAAAAATGATTGAGGCTCTTTAGAATTTTCCTGTATTGAACAACAAAACCGAGTTACAAGCCTTGCTTGGTGTTATTACACTTTTGAATCAGTTTATTGTCTTCTGGATAAGGATTCGCCTTGGATTTGGAATAAAGTTTACAAAAAACTTTTCAAGACGTCAGAAAATTTCTTACCAGTAATCGTATATTGATGCATTACGATTGCATTTGGTTTTGGCATAAGATTGTCCTTTGGTTTTGGCATGTTACGCCTATGACATTGCTGCGGTCCTATCACATTTTGATGATAACGGAAATGAGCGACCTATTGCTTTCAAATCTCGTACTTTGAGCCCAACAGAACGGAACTACGCTCAAGTTGACAAAGACGGTCATTCATTCGTTTTCGGTGTTACGAAGTTCCATAAGTTCTTGTTTGGACGACCAAATATCCTTTTTATCACCGATCATAAATCTTCACTTAGAATTTTCAAGAAAGATTCTTCTACTCCTGAGCATTTATCACTGCGAATGCTTCAATCGTCGTTGATGCTGAGCGCCCATGATTATCATTTCGTGTACAGGCCATAAAGTTCTAGCAGAAGTTATCAATTTTGTCAAAAATGGTTGGCCAAACAATCTTCTTGAATCTCTGAAGCAATACCGGCAACGCAGTTTTGAATTATCAATCCAAAATGGTTGTCTACGTAGAGAATATGCCGTCATTCCTATGTCGCTTCGCCAGAAGGTTCTAGATGCGATTCACTTGTCTTACCATGGGATTATTCGCACAAAAGCTGCCGCTCGAGATTATGTTTGGTGGCCTGGTTTGAACGGAGATGTAGAGAAGACGATCCAGCTATGCTCAGTCTGTCAAGAACTGCAAAGTATCTACCTTCTGCGCTTCCTGCTCCTTGGCCTCGAGCATCGCCTTCTTGGGAACGGGTTCATATTGATTATTTAGGCACGATTCAAGGGCAAGTATTTCTCATTATGGTGGACGCCTTTTCTCGCTTTTTCATCATAAAACCAGTCTCCCCAATGACAGCAGCTGTTTTGATTAAACACGCGCTACGTATTTGCTGATTACGGAATACCAGAGTATGTTGTATCCGACAATGAGAGGCAATTAACATCTGAAGTTTATTGCGTACGTTTTTATCAAAAAATTACGTCAAGTATTTAAACACTCCTCCTTTTCATTCATCATCCAATGGGTTAGTAGAAAGAGCAGTTCGCAGTGTTAAGGGGCTTTTCCAGGAACACAGGGACGGCGATGTTGATGTTCGGCTTGCCAGAGTACTTTTCGCTATCCGTACATCTTTGTGCGTTTTGACCAATCAAATCCCGATGACAATGTTTTATGCGAACTTGCAGGTTCAAACGCCCATCTCCTGAAGTACCGGTGTTGATCCAGAACGAACCATCGTCAGGCCAGTTTGCATTAGGAAATGCAATTCGTTTCAGGGACTATTGGCAAGGCAATTGGGTACAGTGACGCAACGTTTGAGTGTACGACTGTATGTTGTTTGTGAGACGAAATTCTTCATGTTTGAAGCATCAATCAAATGATTGGATCAAGAGTAGAAACGATACCCCAACGTGAGCAACATCCAGAAATGGGTTTTTCTTATTATGACGCTTATGTTAAGGACGTCGCTGCTATACTCAAGTCTACTACTACTTCCAACTACTTCCAAGAGTTTCCGTATCTGTGCCAGTACAACTTTTGCCAGAACCTAATTATCATGAGGACGTGCAACACAATAATGCAATGGGGGAAGAAATAGGATCGCAAACTGGTATCATTATACAATCAGAGTTACCGGTGGATAGTTTGGCAATTGCAAATCAACAACTAGCAGAAACCACTTCCAGGAATCACGATGATGTTGTTGTCGGACCAAAGAGAAACTTAAATAATGAACTTGATATGGAATCAAGTAGCTTAAGAAAATCATCTCGTGTTTCAAAAATACTTGTTCGATTAGATTATCGATTTTAATTAATGTCACTGTTCCTTAAGAATTGTATTTCTTGATAATCATATTCTAACTATGGTATCTCAGATCTACCTTTCTAATGTTTAATTGAAAAAAAAGATAGAGGAAAAATAATATATATATTCTATTTACAAATCCAAAATTCCAATTATTCTAATTTTAAATTTACTAAGCAACAAATGTTTAATTGATTATGTATTGATTATGTAACGTTGTGCTTTTGTCTTCGTTCGACAACTAATCATTATAATTTTGTCCTTCTTCCTGTCAACTTCAATAAACGGAATAATCTAAAATAAGTTTTTTGCATGTGAACATAACATATACCATTGAAACAGTATACGTAATGCTAACAGCATACACTAAGCAATAAAAATACTGATCACTTTCAAAAGTCCAAAAATTGGCCATTTTCCAATGCGGCGCATTTCGCTTATATCCATCGTAGAGAAAACAAGGCTAATACCCTCTGGAGTTATACCCCTTCCCTAAAAAATGAGCCATCAAGCGATTAGTTTTACCTCATCAACCCCCCCCCCGCAACTCTTATCAAGGGTGGGCGTTTGTTGAGGTGAAACAAAGTCAAAGCTTGAAAGTCTCTACGGGGGTTATCACTAATTGTTCAAAGTTCAAAGTCACAG
>JABFPQ010000104.1:0-15556 GCA_022817265.1 Masnerella sp. ZL-2020
CTTGTCGTTAAGTTATCATTCATCGGGTCAACTTTTACCTGACATGATACTTGCCCCCGTTTTCATCTCTTTGATAACTCAAAGTCGACTCCTCTCTTTATGAAAAAAGAGTTCAACAAATAAACAATTATTGTAAACCCCTCAACATTTTTCAAGTTAACTATATTAAGGTCATTAAATGATTTTTTAATTAACTTTTAATCTTCAAAATCGAATACGTCAGATCTTCGAAAAACTTCTGCAGATTTTCATATATATTTAGAAACATTATTTGTTATATCATTGACATGAATTAATTAATTTATTAAAAAATATATTTACAAAAAAATTATACTTAACGTTTATCTAAGAATATTAAATATTTAAGCAAGATTATACCAAATTTAATTTTTGCAACATTTATAGATACAGATTTTGATATGTAATAATGCAATTGAAATCGTACAATTGTTTATCGATCTAAATTCTTAAACAACAAAAATCGTATTAAAAGCATAAATAAATAACCTAATATTTAAAATCTAAAGTTGCTACACTCAGTTTCGTGATAGATTATACTAATTAAAAGTTTATCTATAATGAAAAGTCGATTAACACAACATGGATGAACTAAATATAGGTTTTTATAATATAAAATCGTAGCAAAAAACTGCATTCCAATTTTATGATTTGTGTAGATCAACGTTTATTTTTTATGAACATTAGCATTAATCATAATCTTGAAGCATTAAGATTTTTATACAATATAATTATAATACTGTTATTTACTGGCTAACAAAGTTTCATTTGTATTTATCTATGAGGTATTTTTAACGATTAACAAATGTTGATAATGAAGAAATGGATAATACATATAATTCAAAAATGATTGATTTACAATATTTGCTTAGAAATCGAAAAGAACAATGCGAAAAAATTATTCTTTGTTAGTAAAACACAAACAATTTCTTATCGTTCATTATCAGCTTGTTTGCTATACGATTAATTCACCATTATTATGAGAGTAATATAAACAAAACAATGCGTATAATTCTTTCAATATTTGCCGCATATGTTACATGGGTAATTTAGAATAATATAATACATCGATTTTTTACTGAAAACAAACAATATATTTGTTTACTTTAAGTACTACTTATTGCTATATGAAAATATGTATGAATAATCAAATAGCGAAATGTAATTTTCAAATTTACAGAAGTTCAAATTGGCATAACACGTAAAATTATGGTATTGAGATGAGAGAGTTCTTTTTTTGGAAACCATATATAAAAACGTCTAAAACAAAATTAGTCTTTAGAGTAGTAAAGTAATTAATTTTTTTGTACATATATTTTTTCAAATTAAACTATTTTACACTACATAAACTACAAATGTTGTTTATTTAGATAAAATATTCAACAAGTTATTTACATCCTACATTGCTCTTTTTAAATTGGGAATATTGAAAACAATGAATAAATTATTAGATATAAATTGTCGCAAATAATTTAATTCGATTTAATTTTATTGTAGCTAATAATAATGCGAATCAAGTTAAAAAGTAATAAGCGAAACAATGATTGACTTTAATTAATTCGACAATTAAAGTTTAATTAATTTAATTTGAATACTGATTATATTGTTAAGAAAGAAATATTACAGCAATGTGTATAATGCAAAGCCATATTATATGATGTTCTATGAATTTTTTAATTAATAATATACTTTAAATTTAATGTTGTCGTCATTTATTAAGGTTGTACCTTCACAGTACTGAAGTATTAGGAAACTTACGAAAAAATTCTAAATAAATCTTCATGTATCATTTTATCATTTTTCAAAATATGAAAACATTTTTGTCGCTAGAAACTGAAATATTTAATTTAGAAGTTGTTAAAATTAACATGACTCTTATGACAGGTGGCTAAAAATTGAATGTAATTGGAAAGTATTTTTGAAAATATTATTAAGATGTTCATGAAAAACTGATATTTTCTTAATCCTAGTATTAGCTTAATGTATACAAAATTTTATTTAAATTCTGTCGCTAGTTATCCAGATAAACGACAAAATATTCCAAAAAACACATGATTTTAGTCAATTGAGCTACTATTTTCAAGAAATAAAATTTAATAAATAATTTTAATAATTATAAAACATGTTCTGAAGAACATAATTGCTATCAAATCTCTTTCTTTGTCCACAAAAATTATATTAGGAACAACTGTTGAATTAGATATGTTCAATTTAGTTGTTTTTTTGAACACAGTTTATGACTATGATGGTACAACCTTAAACCAACTGACACTTATGTAAAATTGAAACTTTGGACTATATGACTGTTGGGTAAAATGAATCTTTTGATCAAATGAACGTTTGGTCAAAATGCTAATTAAATAAAATGAAAATTGAAACAATTGAAATTTGTACAAACTGCCATTTTTGTCAATTGAAACTTTATAGGAAATATATTTTGGATAAAGGAATCTTTTGATTAAATGAACCTTTGATCAGAATTCATTTAAAAAAAACATTAAAACAAATGAAATTTAGACAAGTTGACACTTTTGCAATTGAAACTTTGGAGGAAATGAATTTTGGGTGAAGGGAATCTTTTGGTGAAACGAAACTTTGGAGAAAATGAATTTTGGGTGAAGGGAATCTTTTGATGAAACAAAACTTTGGTCGAAATGCATTTTTAATAAAATAAAAATTAAAACAAATGAAATTTAAAGTAACTAACACTTTTATCAATTGAAACTTTGATATGATTTTTGGGTACAATTAATCTTTTGATCAAATCAACATTTGATCAATTTGAATTTTGATTCAAATAAAAAAATGGACAAATTGACGGTTCGGTAGAACAAATTTTTAATTCAGAGTTCGGGCAAAGAAAGTCTTAACTTAGAATTTAGTGCGAAAAATTTTATTTAAAAATTTGAGTTAGGGTTTTCTTTGTCGGAAGTCTGAACCACGAGTTTGTTCCATCGAACCGTCGAAATGAAGTTTGGGCAAAATGATTCTTGTGTAAATTGTTACATTTGATAAAATGAATTTTTGGTATTATGAACCTTGTGATCAAATGAATCTTTCGTCAAAATGAATTTTATATAAAATAGAAATTAAAGTGAATGAAATTTAGACAAAATGATATTATTAATAATTAAAATTTTGAAGAAAAAGGAATTTGGGTAAAATGAATATTTTGATTAAATGAACCTTATCGGGCACTTCACAATAGTAAGTGGTGGTTTGTTTATAACCTTAGCTATGTATTCTTATTATCATGTTTTGGTTGAGATTTTTGTTTATATATGCCAATCAATTTGTATCAATATGGAAAACATGTCTCTATACCACAATTAAAATACTGTTAGCACAATTTATAAATCGGTAATATTTTATTTGACTTATTTTACATGTCAATTATTTGTTCATTAAATTCACAAGACAATTTAAGAAATCAAATATAACCTCAAGGCTCCAATACTTTGGTTATAACACTGAGCGCGATAAGCGCCACGAAACAACGTAAGGGGAAATCTGGGGAAGCGTCATTCGAGGAGGTAACCTCAGTCGAGTGCATTTGCCCCCCGAGCAGCGGACTATAGGTATTGAAGTCCCAGTGTAAAATGAAAATTTGATCAAATGAAACTTAGATAAAGTAATTCTTATAGAAATTAGAAGTTTGCAAAAAATGAATATCGGGTAAAATTAACCTTTTGGTAAAATTAGTTGTTAATCAACATGCATTTTAATTAATATAAAAATTAGGCAAAATAGTATATTTTGCATCAAGGGAGTAAAGCTGATCTTTAGTCCCCACGGTTTAGTCCCTGGATTTGAGGGAGTAAAGATCATTTTTAGTCCCTAGGGAGTACAACTGTCCTCCGAGGGTGTAAACCAAAGCTTTGCTCCTAAGAGACATGTTGAATAAAGTTACGCTTTACTCCCTGAAATTCAGGGAGTAAAGTACGACTTTACGCCCACGTGTAAAGTTGTTGTTAACGATGTATAAAATGAAAATAACGTAAAATTGTATTTAAGTATAATAAAGCTTATGTGATATGAACCTTTGGAAAAAATGGGTTTTGGCCAATATGAATGTTTAGATGAAATGTAATTTTAGTACAAATTTGTGTTGAATCAATAAAAAGGATTTTTAATAAAATGCATGTTTTGAATAAATGAACGTTTTATCAAATGCATTTGAATACTCCACTTATAAAAAGTTAATGACATGTTGAAGTAAGCAGCGTAAGATTTTATTCGGATTCTGATTGGTTAAAATGGAACATGGTGGAAGATGTCCAAGCAATGACGCAAAATTTGAAATGAGAACGAAAAAAATAATATTTTTTTGCGCAATAAAATTTTGTTATTGATATAAACATGATCATGATTGTATAGGATGTTATTCGTATTATTTAACAAATGAATATTATTAGTGAAAAATTACTAAATAATTCTAAAGAAGAAATTTTCACATAACATATTTCATGGTAGAGGCGCGCGAAGCGCGCAAATGTTCTAGTAATAAAAAGTTGAGCAAATACAGTTTGAGCATAATAATTCTTATTTACATTGTATCTATAGAGGAATGGATTCTGGGTAATTTGAACATTTTGATTATATAAACATTTTATAAACATTAATTTTCAATAAAATGTAAATGCAAACAAATGAAATTTAGACAAATTGACATTTTTATCAAATGGAACTTTAGAGGAAATGAATTTTGGATTAAATCAATTTTTTGATTAAATGAATTTGGTTCAAAATGCATTTTAAATAAAATGAACATTAAGTGCAATGAAAGTTTAGATCTTATGAAATTCGGACAATTTGACTGCGTTTCCTCTGCGCAAGTTTCGGCAGCTGGTGCGACTTTGTTTCTCGTGCCGAACGCCAAAATTGACAGGTTCAAATCGCGCGAATTGCCAAAATTCAACATTTTTGTTTAAATAAACATTTACAATTAATATTTTTCAGAAATTTTCTACGTTTTCTGAGTTTTTCTATTCGATAAATTTTCGGAATATTGAAAAATTTAAAAAACAAAAATTTTATGAATTTTAGATTTTTACAAGAATTTAAGTATTTTAACAAAATTTTCTATATTTCCAAGTTTTTTGAATTTATGACATAAAGTGAAGTACCCAATTACTACTCACTTAGGACCAATTACTACTCACTTTTTAATATCATTTTTAAGTATTTAAAATAATTATTTTAAATAAATAAATAAATAAAGTAAATTTTTTAGTCAGCTAAATAGGTTCCATGCAATAAAATGAAATTCTCAAGTTTAATATGTAGGCTAATTATTATATTTCTATATTTTCGAATATATTCGACTGCCATGACTACTTTAGGTAGTCATGGCAACAAGCTATTGTCTTGATGTTTTTCTAAAAATACGTCAGTCGTCGAGAAGCGTTTAATCAGTAAACATCATATATTTTTGTTTGCAACATCAAATAAATATCTTTCCAACTCAACATGGACCCTAATTTATTATAATCTACAAATAAAACATTTTTTAACCAAAAAAATGATAAAATGAGTAGTAATTGGGTCTGAGTAGCAATAGGGTCCTTCACCTTATTTCGAATAATCAAAAATGATGAAATTTCAAATAGTAACTATTTTAATATCTTTGAATTTTTTCAGAAATTTTGAAATTTGTCATGTTTGAGTTCTCTAAATATTATAAAATTTTAAATAATAACAATTTTGATAACTGAATTTTTAGAAAATTTTGTGCTTTTGCAACTAAATTTAAATTCAAAATCCAAATTCAAAATTCAAATGCAAAATTTAAATTTAAAATTCAAATGCAAAATTTAAATTCAAAATTCAAATTCAAAATTCAAATTCAAAATCCAAATTCAAAACCCAAATTCAAAATCCAAATTCAAAATTTCAATTTAAAATTCAAATGCAAAATTTAAATTCAAAATTCAAATTCAAATTCAAAATCCAAATTCAAAATTCGAATTCAAACTACAAATTAAAAATTCTAATTCAAAATCCAAATTCAAAATTCCAATTCAAAATTCAAATATGCAAAATTTAAATTCAAAATTCAAATTCATAATTCATATTCACATTTGAAGTTTCGATTTAAATTTCAAATTTGAATTGGAATTTCAAAATTGCATTTTTAATTTGAATTTTACATTTGAATTTTGAATTTTAATTTTAAATTTGAATTTGAATTTAAAATTTGAAGTTTGGATTTTGAATTTGAATTCTGAATTAGAATTTTGAAATTGAATTTTAAATCTGAATTAGAATTTTGAAATTGAATTTTAAATCTGAATTAGAATTTAGAATTCAAAATTTTAATTCAAATTCAAACTTCAAATTCATAATTCAAAATTCAAATTCAAACTTCAAATTCATAATTTAAAATTTAAACTAGGAGTTTCAATTCAAAACTACAAATTCAAAATACGAAATTTAAACTGGGAGTTGCAATTCAAAAATCCAAATTCAAAATTTAAATTGTAAGTTCCTATACAAAAATTCAAATTCAAAATTGTAATTCAAAATTGAAATTGGGTTTTCCTATTCACAAATTCAAATTCAAAATTGTAATTCAAAATTGTAATTTAAAATTGTAATTCAAAATTGTAATTTAAAATTGTAATTCAAAATTAAAATTGAAAATTGTAATTCAAAATTAAATTTCAAAATTCAATGGAATTAAAATTTTGAACTTTAATTAAAAATTAAATTTTGAATTTTAATTAGAATTTTAAATTTGAATATTGAATTTGAATTTTGATGTTTGAATTTGAATTTCAAATTTGAATTATAATTTTGAATTTGAATTTCATTTTCAAATTTGAATATTAAATTGGAATTTGAATTTTGAATTTGAATTTTAAAATTCAATTTCGAATTTGAATTTGAATACAAAATTCACTGCTATTTCCGCGAAATTTTTAGCGGTCGGAGCGACTTTTTCGGCGGCTGGCGCGACTTTTCTCGCGCCGAACGCCGAATTTCAATATTTTGGTTTAAATAATCATTTACAATTGAAGGCCTGGAAACAATAAGGGCACATGCGCCCGATTGGTTGAGACTCGCGACGTAATGGACTTTATGATTGGTCGGCCGCGTATTCTAGTCTTTAGATTAAAAATGTATTAAAATGAGCTACACTTCAGAAAACTTCCAGTGGAAAAGTTGTTCTATATATATTGAACTACACTTCTGTTAAAATTTTAAATCAAAATCTTCAAAATTGACAAAATTATCATTGTTTAAATGCGGTCGCTTGGCGGTCGACGCTTCGAGAATAACATTTAATTTAATTTGTATTTTGAATTTGAATTTTTTATTTAAATTTTGAATTTGAAGTTCGAATCTGAAATCGGAATTTGTGTTTTAAATTGGAATTCAAATTCGAATTTTGAATTTTAATTTTAAATTCTAATTTTGAATTTGATTTTGAATTTTAAATTTGAATTGGAATTTCAAACTTGAATTTTGAATTTGAATTTGAATTTTGAATTAGAATTTTTAGTTTGAATTTTAAATTTGTATTAGAATTTAAAATTTTAATTTTGTATTTGGATTTTTTAATTGGAACTTCCAATTCAAGTTTTGAATTTGACTTTTTAATAAGAATTTTGAACTTTAAGTTTGAATTAGAATTTTTAATTTTTATTTTGAATTTGAATTCTGAATTAGAATTTTGAATTTTAAATTTGAATTTTGAATTTGGATTTTTGAATTGGGGACTTCCAATTTAAATTTTGACTTTTAAATTGAATTTGAAATTCAAATATATTTAAATTTTGACTTTTAATTTGAATTTTGAATTTTGATTTTTGAATTGGGACTTCCAATTTAAATTTTGACTTTTAAATTGAATTTGAAATTAAAATATATTTAAATTTTGACTTTTAATTTGAATTTGAAATTCAAATAAATTTGAATTTTGACTTTTAAATTGAATTTGAATTTGAAATTGCTTTTGAATTTTGCATTTTGAATTTTAAATTCAAATACAAAATTCAAATTCAAATTCAAACTTCAAATTCAAATTCAAAATTCAAATGTAAAATTCAAATTAAAAATGCAATTTTGAAATTCCAATTCAAATTTGAAATTTAAATTGAAACTTCAAATTCAAAATTCAAATTCAGAATTCCAAATTTAAAATTTAAATTCAAAATTCTTATTAAAAATTCAAATTAAAAGTCAAAATTCAAAACTTAAATTGGAAGCTTCAATTCAAAAATCCAAATTCAAAATTCAAATTTAAAATTCAAAATTTTAATTAAGAATTCAAATTCAAAATCCAAACTTCAAATTTTAACTTCAAATTTAAATTTAAAATCAAAATTCAACATTCAAATGTAAAATTCAAATTCAAAATTCAATTTTAAAATTCCAATTCAAATTTAAAATTCAAATTCAAATTTAAAATTTAAATTGAAACTTCAAATGTGAATATGAATTGTGAATTTAAATTTTGAATGTAGATTTTGGATTTGAATTTGGATTTTACATTTGAATATCGAATTTGGATTTTTGAATTGGAACTTCCAATTTAAGTTTTGAATTTGAATTTTTATTAAGAATTTTGAATTTAAAGTTTGAATTTGAATTTTGAATTTGGATTTCTGAATTCGAATTTTGTATATAAATTTTGAATTCGAAGTTTGAATTTGAAATTATAATTTAAAATTTGAATTTGTATTTTGAATTTTGAAATTTGAATTCGAACTTTGAATTTGAAGTTTGAATTTGAAATTTGAATTTGAAATTTGATTTTGAAATTTGAATTTGAATTTTGAATTTGGATTAATGAATTTGAATTCTGAATTTGTATTTCGAATTTGAATTTGAATTCAAAAGTGATTTTTGAATTTGAATTTTGAATTTGGATTTTAAATTCGAATTTTTAATTTTTATTTTGAATTTGAATTTTAAATTTAAATTTGGTATATAAATTTTGAATTTGGAGTTTTGAATTGGAACTTCCAATTTGCATTTTGAATGTTGACTGTTAAATTGAAATTAAATGTGAATTTTTAATTTCGATTTTTGAATTGGAACTTCCAATTTAAATTTTAAATTGAAATCAAATGTAATAATGAATTGTAAATTTAAATTTTGAATGTGGATTTTGGATTTGAATTTTGGATTTGAATTTTGAATTTGAATTTTGAATTTGAATTTTGAATTTGAATTTTGAATTTGAATTTGAATTTTGAATGTGGATTTTGAATTTGAATTTTGAATTAGAATGTTGAATTTTTAGTTTGAATTTGGATTTTGAATTTGAATTTTAAATTTGAATTTGAATTTGAATTTAAATTTTGCATTTGAATTTTGAATTGGAATTTTAAAAATGAATTTTGAGTTTGAATTTGGAATTTGAGTTTTAAATTTGAATTTTGTTGCAATTCACAAAATTTCCTGAAAATTCAGTTATCAAAATTGTTATTATTTAAAAATTTTTAATATATAAAAACTCTTAAACATGGCAAGTTTCAAAATATTTGAAAAAATTTAAAAATATTAAAATGGTTAATATTTGAAATTTCATTGATAAAATATTAATTGTAAATGATTATTTAACCTATTTTCGGTGATGGTTACGTGACCCGTTTTGTGCAAATACCAATGAAAATATTGCTTTACTTATTCGAACCAATCACAATCGATGTATAGTGTCACATACACAACTTTATAACTGTCATTTTTATACAGATTTGCACGAAATTAACGCGAATCGGTTAAACAAAAATGTAGAATTTTGACAATTCGCGCGATTTGAACCTGTCAATTTTAGCGAACGACGCGAGAAACAGAAGTCGCACCAGCAGGCAAAAAAGTCGCGCCGGCCGCCGAAAATGTCCCGGAAAAAGCAATGAACGCGCCTTGAGGTTTTATCGCGCGAAAATAATAATTTTATTAACATTTTTTATTAAATAATAATTTAAAATCTATTTATTTTTTATAAATTTTCAAAATTTCCTAAGTTTATAATATTTATTCGATTTTTCAAATATTATAAACATTCAAAAAATAAAAATTTTATGAATTTTGGATTTTTTCAAGAATTTATGAATTTTAACAAAATTATCGATTTTTTACATTTTTGGTTTTTCCGAATTATTGGGTTTTCCGAATAATAAAAAATAGCAAATTTTTGAAATGTAAACATTTTAAATAATTTGAATTTTTTTAAAAATATTGACATTTCAATGTTTCCAAATTGTAACAAAATTTCTGATTTTTCTAAGTTTTTTTAAAATTAAAAGATTTTGATAAATTGAAAGTAGCTTAGAATCTTTGTGAATGTCATCAAAATAGGAAAAACTGGGATTCACTTAAAAACTGGGAACACTTATTTCCCAGACTTATTATCAAATGTGCCCGACTGGATCAAGTGGGTTTTATTCGTTAGGTCTTATAGAACAATAATCAGGATGATTTATTTACTTAAAAATGTCAGCTGACCACTTTTACACGATACGAAATGAAAAAATCGAGAAATTTGATATAATCTGGGAAATAAACTAGATATTTCCCAGATTTATTATCAAATGTGCCTGATCGGATAGGGCAGGTTTTATTCGATAGGTCTTATAGAACAATAATCACAATGATTTATTTACTTAAAAGTGTCAGCTGACCACTTTTACACGGTTTAAAATACAAAAATCGCGAAATTGATATAATCTGGGAAATAACCTAGTTATTTCCCAGACTTATTATCAAATGTGCCTGATCGAATAAGGCAGGTTTTATTCGTTAGGTCTTATAGAACAATAATCACGATGATTTATTTACTTAAAAGTGTCAGCTGACCACTTTTACACGGTCTGAAATGAAAAAATCGCGAAAATTGATATAATCTGGGAAATAAACTAGTTATTTCCTAGATTTGTTATCAAATGTGCCTGACGGGATCAAGCAGGTTTTATTCCTTAGAACCCTTAGAACTATTTGCAACATGATTCACGGAGCTGCGAATGTAAACAAACTATTAGTACACGGTAAAAAGCACGAAAAGAGTTATAATACAAATTAATGCTTTGGTGCGAGTTTAACTAATTAAAATTGATTTCTAGTAATCGAAAACGTGTTTTTATGTCATTACCTAATGTATAATAGTCTTTTCGACAAAAAAATCGAAAATTAATTTTTTACGTCAAAAGTCCAATTTCGTTGAATTTCAACGACGGAAACTTCACGCACATCTATTATATCCGTATTACCGTATATCGCGGAGTTGCATTTTCACAAAGAAGTCGCGTTTTCGCGGTTTTCCACAGCAATTTTTGGATCGCTTGATGTCTAGTTTTCTTAATTGGATCAAATCCTATAAGAATACGCGAAAAACCCGGGGCACAAGTGTGATATTCGAAAGTATCACACGCTTATATCCGTATTATCGTATATAGCGGAGTTATATTTTCGCAAATAAGTCGCCTTTTCGCGGTTTTCCACAGCGATTTTTCGATCACTTGATGTCTAGTTTTCTTAATTGGATCAAGTCGTATAAGAATACGCGAAAAACCCGGGGCACAAGTGTGATATTCGAAAGTATCACACGCTTATATCCGTATTACCGTATATCGCGGAGTTGCATTTTCGCAAAGAAGTCGCGTTTTCGCGGTTTTCCACAGCGATTTTTGGATCGCTTGATGTCTAGTTTTCTTAATTGGATCAAATCCTATAAGAATACACGAAAAACCCGGGGCACAAGTGTGATATTCGAAAATATCACACGCTTATATCCGTATTATCGTATATAGCGGAGTTAGATTTTCGCAAATAAGTCGCGTTTTCGCGGTTTTCCACAGCGATTTTTGGATCGCTTGATGTCTAGTTTTCTTAATTGGATCAAATCCTATAAGAATACGCGAAAAACCCGGGGCACAAGTGTGATATTCGAAAGTATCACACGCTTATATCCGTATTATCGTATATAGCGGAGTTAAATTTTCGCAAAAAAGTCGCGTTTTCGCGGTTTTCCGCACCGATTTTTGGATCTTTTGATGTCTAGTTTTCTTAATTGGATCAAATCCTATAAGAATACGCGAAAAACCCGGGGCACAAGTGTGATATTCGAAAGTATCACACGCTTATATCCGTATTATCGTATATAGCGGAGTTAAATTTTCGCAAAAAAGTCGCGTTTTCGCGGTTTTCCACACCAATTTTTGGATCGTTTGATGTCTAGTTTTCTTAATTGGATCAAATCCTATAAGAATACGCGAAAAACCCGGGGCACAAGTGTGATATTCAAAAGTATCACACGTTTATATCCGAGTTATCGTATATAGCGGAGTTGAATTTTCGCAAAACAGTCGCGTTTTCGCGGTTTTCAGATGCGAATTTTTTATTGCTTTGTGATTGGATTTTCATGTCGAATTTTTTTACAAACAATTAGTATTTATTAGATAAAAAAAATGCATTCTTCGAATGAAGAAATTACTTTTGTTTGATGAAAAGCAATGATTACAAAACAAAAGATTTGTCAACATTCAAATTGTATGTTTACAAATAAGTTATTTTTACGAAGAATACTTTTTGTTCAAAGTCAAATACTATGTTTACAAACATTTAGTATTCAGGACATAAAAATTACTTTTGTTTAATAGCAAGCAATGATTAAAAAACAAACGACTTTTCAAAACTCGAAGTGTATGATTACAAACAAGTCATATTTACAAATAATTTATTTTCAAAGTCAAATAATATGTTTACAAACATTCAGTATTTAGGAAATAAAAATCACTTTTGTTTAGTAACAAGCAATTCAGTTTGTTTGAAAGACAAACTGAATGTTTACAAGCATTTCGTGATTTTTAAACAGTGTAAGTTTCTATTGTTTGTTTACAAACAAATTATAATATAAATTAAATTTTATATTTACAAACATGAAATAGTTTGGTTTTGTTTGTATTCATTCCAGTCTTAAACAATTATTTCTACAGTATATTTGTAAACAATTTTCATTTGCAGATATTAAAATTCTCTTTTTATTAATAATCCTGCAACATTGCAACTGTCAACTTTAAAAAAGACAAAAAATTCTCGGAATTAAAAACAAACAACCAAAAAACAGGAATATCGTGATTAAAAATCAAGTCGAACTCATCCCTAATGACGATTATCTCGATAAATAAGGATAAGGAAATGAAAGAAAAACGAAGTACTCGTCGTAAAATGATATGTTCTTGATTGTGCAGCGAGTTGGCGCACGATGCAATCAGATGTCAAATCAAATATGGATCCAATATCGAAGTACACGGGTTCTTTGAGACGAAACGAGATGCACGGAAACAGGAAACAATTATTCGGAAACACGACAGACACCGAAGATGTAATAATTTCGCGAAAATTGGGGAAGCCGGTTTTTAAAGACGCGCCATTATTTTTCGTGACACTTCCTCCGGTTCGGCGAGATGAGATTTCACGGGCAAATGAATATGGAAGTTAATAAGGATTAGCCGAACGTTTGACGCGCTCTTATCCAGGAGATAATTTTGAAAAATGCCGGAACGCTGTGTTAGCAATGTCGTAAAGAAATTAGAGTTTTAATTAAAAGTAATTAAACATTTATAATGCCACTATAAACAAGGTCAAAGATGAAAGAGATAAATTTTTGAAAGGGTAGAAATGACGAAGAATTATGGGCTTTTATAATGAGAGGTTATGGGCCCTGAGTTATGATTCAAGAGAAACAATTTATTTGAATTGTTTGTGCATATTTACAAACATTTAGTCGTTGTCAGATAAAAACATGTTTGACTTTGATTTATAAATACATTAGTTTACAAACAAATCACATTCGAAAAAGAACTTATTCTTCAAGGTCAAATTCTATGTTTAGTAAAGAATTAGTATTTTCAAAACAAAGATTTCTTTTTTGGTTGCTTTTGGCGCCAAAATAATGTTTTGACTCCAAAATAAAAATTTAAACCTGCCCAACCAATGATAAATCTCCTTAATTTTCATAATTCCACAATAAACAGCGTCAAAGATGAATAAAATACTTTTAAAAGGAGTAGAAACGACGAAGAATTATAACTTGAAAGGTTATGGGCCTTTGACAATGAAAGGTTATGGGCCCTCGTTCGCGGTTTAAGCCAAATAGGTTCAACTGTTTAACGTTCATAAAAATCGAGTTTTCAAGTGGCCCCAGCCCTGACGTATAAAATAACGGCGCGTGATAACGCGACGCGTACATTACGGGCTCGTAATTTTAGGCGGTGATTATCATAATTATAAATATAAAATCGCGTTACGGCCGAGTCTCGGCGCGCCATAACTCAAGCTTTTATTAACGAATCAACGCATTATTTCAAAATTACTATGCAAAAGAAAAAACACGCGGAAAAATTTCCGCCCCAGCGTATTCATTGCCAATAATGTGCGTGTGTTGCGCTAATTGTGCGCACAAATTATCTTAATCAACTCCATTAAACTTCGGGTATTCATTTTGCAAAGGCGTTTAACGCGATTTCGAGTGTAATTGCGTTAATAATTTGAGACGCGGATAATTTGTTTATTTGAGCAAACGTGTTCGCGCAAATCAATTACGCCAATTTCCGAGTGGTAAATATCAAAATCTAGTCCGACGTGAAAATCTAATTTCATCTCATGCCCATTTCGGATATTTAAAATTTGTTTGTTTATTTTGAAGGTTATGTTTACTTTCAGTGGAAATATTTTATGTTTATATGATAAAAGTCGTTTGTTTATTTTTCTTTTCATGTTTACAAACTTTATTTTGTTTGCAAACAGTGTTGTTTACAAACATACGATATTTGAAGAAGAGATGAATTGTTTTTGTTTATTTTTAAGGTCATGTTTACTTTGTGTCTAAATCCTTTATGTTTACAAAATAAAAACGGTTTGTATGTTTTCTTTTAATGTTTACAAACATACGGTAGTTGTAAAAAAGATGAATAATTTTATTTTTTGGTTACTATTATTGTTTTAATTTTATTTCTTCATACAACGTTTTTATAAAACAGATTATCTCGTCAAGGTCATTCATAATTTTTTTCTCCTCCTAAACGCGGAACATTTACGACGTTGCGCAAAGCCATAAATTGTCGAAAAACGCGGTTATTTACAAATTAAATATAACGGCATACGAAAATTTCGAGCGTAATTTTTGTTACTAAAGTGCACGGGATTATCGTTTCATTTCAGCGGCGACACGCTTTTCCACTAAAACACGCCAAGATTTTCTCACCTGCGAAAGAGCGGAGCGCTTCGCCATAAAATTCCGCGCCCCACCGCGTTAGGGATATGCGCATCCCCCTCGTCGTAAACTTTAATGTGACACTCCGCGAACATCGTTTTAGGACGCTGTTTTACGCCGAGCCGTGAACTCACGGAAAGTATCTCGTGGTCATAGTCCGGCTATAACGCGACGCGACACGACGATGTAAATTTTTTTTATTCCCGTGTTATTCTGACTTTCGCCACCAAATTAAACTTTTGCGTCGAATTCATGATTCTTAAATTAAAGATGATGATAATTTTTTACGTGTTTTAGATTTTAATCATTAATAAACTC
>JABFPQ010000105.1:0-15550 GCA_022817265.1 Masnerella sp. ZL-2020
TTTGACCGGTCAATTCTATATGGAAATTCCTTAAGGAATTTCCTTAAGGAATTTCCATATGGCGATTTAAGATGGGGAATTCTAGTGTCACTTCCTCTATAATTTTATTATCGAGCTCATCTTCTGTCGATGTACTGAAAATTGTTTCTTTTATATCAGTAGAGATTCCAAAATCCAAATATTCAGCAGTGTGATTCAATTTATCTTTTTCTTCCTTTTCTTCTGTTAAAGATGCATTTGAAGGTTCCAACACTATATTAAAATTCTCCTGATTGTCTGAACTTTCATCTGCAGTAGGGAAAGCTTTTGGTTTTTTTTTGGTATCAGTATTTAGCGTATCCTTGCTGGAGTTCTGATTATCTAATAAAAAATAGTTATTTCATAATAAATTAACAACACTTCATTTAATTTTTTACACAATTTTAAACTTTAATGGTAGGTGTAGGTAGGGTAGAGTGAGGTAAAAAAGTCATTCGTTGAAATTCCATGATTCTAGTCTAAATAAGTGTAAATAAAGGAATTATAGTACAACAAATAAAAACTATTAATTTAAAGGATCAAACTAGACGATTTCAACATTTGTTCACTGTGATCATGTTCAGTATGAATTTCATAATGTTTTGCCCATACATTTGAAAGTAGTTGTTTTATCCCACTCTACCCTACCTATAAGCATTTCCACGCATAAAGAGAGATAACAGAGTAGGGTGCTTCAAAGCAACAAATTATAACAACAATAATAGTACCGATGAACGGTTAACATATAGAGTAATAAATAAATAAAACTATGTCACCTTTTCGCTAAATTATGCTAACTTACCAAGTACTTGAGTTTTGAGCAAGCTTATTTCACTACGAAGGTTTTTTTGCTCCTCAAGTAATCCACACACGAGTCTTTCCATTTTTTCTCACATCTCGGATGTTTTGGAACTACAGGGTTCCTGCGCAACACTTGACTTCGAGTAAATGGCTTGATTCTGCACAATTAATTTTGTTTTTTCATCCCTTTCTTGCCAATCTGATTCAGTATTCTCGGAATCTTGTAATACTTTCTTGTGTTCGATCAACATTTTTTGTTTCTCGAGAATTGCTTTTGCTGTTTGTTTTTGTCTATCTTCTTTTGTGTCTTGCTGGTCCGCCTGTAAAATATGAATACTCTGACTAATGATTTTGAAACATATTGACATACAAATTTCTAAAAATTGACATCAACGAAACTTTTATGAAAAAATTTTATGAAAAAATCATTTTTTTTAACAAAAATGATTGTAATAATGGTTTATTATTTAGATATCAACAGTTTTGGTGATTTACAAATTTCCGACTATAATGACTCATTTTACACATGCCAAATATGCATTGTAAACATGGAACAGCGTTTTTTATTCAAGCGTAACAAAAATTTATTAACACAATGACTTAAATTATCGTAGTTATATATTACAGTTGATATATTTACTTTTTAACATTCAAACGTAATGTCCTTGTTAAAAAACATTTTCCAGAATCCATTGCACTTTATCTAACTTATGTTTCACGTTTAAAGTCATTTTCCTTAATGTTGACAATAACATACATAAAATAGTATAATTTTACTGTATTTTTAAATATAATAATAAAGTATATTTGATTTAGTGATTAATAAAGATACTTCAGTTTTTAATGAATATCATATACTGCATGATCCACGTGCGCATCAAGCTGATAGTCATATTTACAGAAATTAAGTAAAACTTTAAAATTCAACTATGTAATTCCTTCGATATCCGTCAAGTTGAATGCACTGGCGATAAGTTTCGGTATAACTAAACGTTTCTCTTTAATTTTCGCTTCCAAATCTGCTTCAGTCTCTGAAAGGCAAAACAATTGTAGTTTCCAATGATTAGTTTGAACTGGCTATTCCTAAAATGTATTTAATTTGTTACAACGTGAAATTAAAATCTGACAGATTTAATTTGTAATATATTGAAATTAATGTATAAAACTTTTACTATGAATTTATTTATTATATATATATATATATATCCGATTTGAAGCTTCCACTTTCAATCCTGAGGTTTACATCATAAATTTCAAGCTTTTAAAATCAAAAGCATTAGCATGTAAAAAACTTAAATACAACTTGACATTTGTTGTATTGTTAAATTATTAATCAAATCATTGACATAAATATAGATGCGTTTAAAGTATGATTAATTTAAACTTTTTGCTTCTTTCTAGTAATAATAGTAGTTAAAAATGTAATTAAATTTTTAAAAAATGCTAAACAATTGTTGAAATATCAAAGTTTCATACAATGTGCTATTTACATTTGTCTGTTTCATTCTTCAAAATAAATCTGTAACTATTTTTGAAGAATATATAATAATAATAATAATAATAATAATAATAAGTATTTATTGCACAATAGAACAAACAGTTTGTATCAGTAATAATAATAATATGAAGTTATATAGATAGTTCAAGCGCAAAAGGTAAACGTTCAGGATGCCCTGCTTTTCACGTATACCTGGGGGTAGCGGTATTGTATAAACCAATAGATAAATTTACATGTATATATATAAATAATGGATATAATTAAAATTAAAATTTCTCATAGTAGGTGGCGATATTAACCTTTGTTAATTGAGTAAATGAATTCGACTAACTAATTTAACAAGCTAATACAAATAAAGATTAACATCAAAATTTCTCACGAACGTAATTTGTCAGATACGTATTAGAAATGTTAGAGTCAGGCAAGCGTAAAACATTTGGTAGACTATTGTACAGGAAAGGTCCCAAATAACTAAAAGAAGCTTTAAATTTAGTTTTACTATGTCGAGGAATTGTTAACAGTGAAGATGACGATCTTGTTAGTAAAGAGTGACGGGAGTAATTCTCAGACAAAAGCTTTATACTGTCACGTAGGTATAGTGGTTTTTCAGTGTTTAGGACTTTAAATATAAGTATATAATATTGTATTATCCACCGTTGACGCATATCTAGCCAACCCGAACTCATCATTGCATGGGAGATATGATCGAATTTTCTAATCAGAAAAGAAAATCTCAAACAGGAGTTTTGAACTTTTTGTATTCTCGTAGCAGTAAGATTGGATAGACATGGAGCATATACGACATCAGCATAATTAAATAAAGATAAAATAATAGTATTGCACAAGTATAACTTTAAAGAGGTAGAAAACTGGCGCCTGTGAGAATAAAGAGCTCTCAATATCGAATATGCTTTAAAACATTTCAAATTGACGTGTTTATCAAAATTCCAAGATGGATCCAGAGTCATACCGAGTACGGATAGAAAATCAGAAGGTTGAATTCGAGTACCATCTATCATCAAGTAAATGTCATCATTCAAGATAAGTTTATCAGATGGGTCAATGATAATGAAGGACGACTTGAGTGGGTTGATGACTAAACTACTATCCCTGGACCATGTAGAGATTAATTCAATGTCTGAGTTCATCAGAGACAAAGCTTCATCAAGGTCAGGGATTAGACACGATGTCACCAATTGAGTGTCGTCGGCGTAAGACAGGATCTTTGACTGAAGTGGCAATCTTCCCTGATCAGCGGCAAAAAGGTTATATAAGGTAGGGCCTAAGATAGAACCCTGTGGTACTCCAGATCTAACTGGTCGTGTATTGGAAGAGCAGCCATCAGAAAGACAGACTTTTTGAGATCTAGAAACTAAATAAGTTTTCAACCATTCAATTGTCAAATCGGACAGTCCATAGAATTTGCATTTACTCAGGAGAAGTTCATGATTAAGTGTATCAAAAGCTTTGGAATAATCCAATGATACAATAATTGATATCATGGATTTGTCATATGCATTTAAAATGTAGTTAGAAAGATTTAGCAGCGAAGTAGTTGAGCTAAAGCCTGCTCTAAATCCAGATTGAGATAATGGAATCGCATTAATCGAATCTAGATAGTACGTTAGTTGCATATTACAAACTTTTTCAAGGATTTTCGACAGGAATGGTAGGATGGAGATTGGCCTTAAATCTTTCAGGGAAGTGACAGGTATTTTTTTGGGAATAGGTTTAATAACGCTAATTTTCCACGTGGATGGAAATACTCCAGAAGAAATAGAGGTGTTGATAATATCTGTCACCGCTGGAAAACACATGGGAATACACATCATAACCATATGGCCAGAAATTCCATCCGATCCTGCTCCAGTAAGCTTTATGGATTTGAAGATGGTTAGCAGCTGGTGTGGCGAGATAGGATGAAATTCAAATTTAGGATTACCAGTACCCGGGAAATCATTTTCTCTAAAGAAAGATAATGTATCATGCGATGGATTTAAATCTGGGATTGACTCAAGAAAATGATTATTGATGATATCTGGATCAAAATTATCAATATCGTGATCCAGACCAGAGTCAGGAATAATACCCAAACCACGCAATTTGATCCATAATTGTTTTACATCAGTCTCACCATTTAATTCACTCTCAATGTAGATGTTATAGTCAATATCAGCAATAGTATTACAAAGATTTCGTAACTGTTTATAGGCTGTTCTCAGTTCTGTTGAATTTGATTTCAAAGATTTGGATAATGCTTTATCTTTCATTTTAATCAGCTGTTTTAGATTATCAGATATCCAGGGGGGTTGCTTATTGTTGATTTTAACTCTTTTGACTGGGGCAAGTGAATCAAAAAGAAGGATGATATTATCAGTTAAAAGTTTAACTTTATCATCAACATTAGAGATATGTAAAGAATCCTCCCATGGGATATTAGAGGATGCTACGGCGAATTCATCTGCAGATATATGAGAAAGATCACGGCGATAAATAAATTTACACTTCTGTTTTAATTTGTCAATTTTTACACGGCAGTAAACTAAAGAATGATCACTAATATGAGAAGTATCAACTAATCCAGCTTCTAATGTAACAATATCAGGTGATGTAAATATCAAATCAATTAATGTCGCACATCGGTCATTCGAGCGTGTTGGTAAATCAATGTTTTGTTTAAATTGGAAAAAAGATGCAAATTCGATCAAGTTGTTATACCCAGCAGAGTTCGGGTTGAGCAAGTCAATATTAAAATCTCCCAGGCAAACAATTCTCGAGGTTCTCAATGATATGTCAAGTATAAAGCTTTCGAGAGTGTTTAGATTATCGGCAATGGAAGGCATAGAGGTAGTGTCTTGGGATCCCTTGCTACGATTGTAAGGTGGTCTGTACACATTAATTATAGCTATAGGTGTAGCACACTTCACGATCAAACCCATAACTTCAATGGAGTTGATGTTTTTCGCGAAAGGTGTAAAATCTAAAGTAGAACTCTTTTCATAGAGTGTGGATCTGATATAGATTCCCAAGCCACCACCTCTTGATGAACAAGTAGGACGATCAAGTCTGATGAAGTTGAAGCCAGAAATAAAAATCACTTCATTACTCACAATTGGAGAAAGCCATGTCTCTGAGACTGTCAGTATATGAATAGGATGGACATTGAGTAAATCCCTAATATAGTGTAGTGATGGAAGTAGAGATCGCACATTCAGATGAGCAACTACTAGCGAATCGGGCTGCGGTTCCGCAGTAACATTCGGCGCAGTCTGCACATCCGAGCGTCATTCAACACCCGCATCATCAGAGATGTCGTTTAACGGTTGAGTCAACGAATTTAAAGATGGATTGGATTGAGTTTTACTTGATGATAGGTTTGAAACATTGACAAGGGTAGAATTGACAGAACTTAGGTTGCTCGTCGGGTTGAGATGTAAGACATTCATCGATAGCTGATTTGAGATATTCGGTTGAGGAGTAGGCATTAAGTGAGGGATCGAAAAAGCAGATGCTGGAGTAGGGATAGTTGTGACAGGTTCTGATAAAACAAGAAGCGGCTGCTGCGAAGGTGAAGGTGTGACAGTAGGATTATAGGATGGTAGTGAATTTTGTGATGAAGCATTTCGAGATAATAATGACGACAAATCATCATTAGTTTTGACTCGAATTGCATTCGAGTTTTCAGATTCCCTCACGTAAGGTACATCCAGACAAATTTAAATTTACCCTGACAAGCATTTCTAACAGTATTGAAAAATTCACGTTCGTCTCTGGAAGAGCGTTCGGTTATCATAACGTGACTTTCAGCAAAATCCGAAGAAATTTGTGAGGACATAATCGGTTTCTTCGCTTTGAACGCTCGCAACCATGAGTCTCGAGTAAGAGTTGACGTGAATCGAACAATAATATGCGATAAGTTATTGTTTTTCATAGGAAGTTTTCGAATATCAGCAACATCTCTCGGGTCAAATTTTATGTTTAGTATGGTAGCAATTTTCTCAATAATAGTTAGCTCAGTTATTTTTGCGTTTTTGGTATATTCATAATTATAATTTCAAAATCACGATTAGGTAATGAATCGATGTGAGTAATTTTTAGAGATTCAATAGTATGTGAAATAGTTTGATATTTATTATGTAAAGATGCATTATCTGATTCCAAAGAAGTGACTTTAGAATGCAGGCATCTATACTGGTTGACAAGGTTAATACCTGAAATTTAATATCCATCATATGTGTTTTGAATTCAGACTGCAACGTCATTACAGATCCCTCAATTCCCGATATTTTGTTAATTTCAATATTCATATTAGCGATAGCTTCAGATATGGATTTTAATTGATCAAATATCAAACCTTGCGTATCATCTGGTTTTTCTGCGCAGTGTAAACAGAGAAAAGTAGAACCGAGAGATATTTGGCTGGTATTTTCGGTAGATGACTTTGATTTGGCACATTGAACGTGATAAGTGCCTTTACATTTTCCAACGCATTTAACCCCTTCGCCTTTAAGAAGTCTGTTACACTCATGACAATTGTTCATGTTTTCCGATGTATAGTTATCGATAATAAGTAATATACAATAAAACGTGTAAATATGAATAAGAAATTATAAGATACGGTAGTCAATAGGAATATTCCGCTCAACAGATGGCAATGCATAAAGTGACTATCTAGTCGAAGCACTGTCACTGTAGGAATATGACTCGCAGCAGTTGGTAATATAGAGTCGATGTTGGTTTCTTACGAAATTCGTTTAAACAAAAACCTCACTATATACTTATTGTAATATGATATTTTTCTGTTCAATAAGATATGGAACGTAAAGCGTGGCTTCTGGTTTGCGTCTTATTGCCTGCGTTTGTTTAATAAATAAGTCAAGTATGGTCACGTATCAAGTGTTATTCCATAGAAAATATGTCATTAATAATATAGTCTAGGATATAATGAAAGACTCTCTGTTAAGAGGGATATGTGGAAATGAGAGTATATTCGTTAGTTCGAATGAACGGCTCGGCTCGAACGGACCGATTCCTTGTGCGACAAAGTCGAATATAATCAGTATAGAAAAGTTCATCAACGTGTTTTATTTAATAAACCCGCATATATTCTAATATATTTCTTACGAGCAATTTAAACACAAATTATACAATTGTTATTAAATACCCTTTAAAAAAACAAGTTCCATAAACTATGGGGGGGGGGGGGTATTTGTTACAATTTAAGGGCGGCAAATTTTTTACTGCTTAGGGGCGGCAAATTTCAAAATCCGACACTGTATATTCTCATTATATTCCCGTTATATTGTCGTTATCTTGTCAGGTTACCGTTCTTCGAACTACTTCATTTTTTTGTTTATCAAATTTGACTATGTATATTTCTAAATTTGTTTAAAAATATACATATTTTACTACTTTAATTTACCAAAGATTATTATTAAATTAATTACGACTTTTTATAATCTCCCCATAAAACAAGAAATTAAGGTCATTCTCGATCCAAAATTAAAAAATATTAACCATTTCCTAAAATTCGTCGGATAAATGACGACTCGCACATCGGCAAAATGAAGAAATAATATAAAAACTAAAGGAACCTTCGCTCAAAAGAATTAGCATGAGAAAGAAATTTTAATCAAGATTCGGTACTAAAGTCTTTTTATTGTCGCTTAAACATTTGAAATAAAGGCATGAGCTTTTTAACGAACACGAGGAGGGTTTGCATTAATTAACATGGCGAAATATGCGCGCCGGTATCGTCACAGCTAAGAATGGCCTGATATTTGAATGGCCGCCAACTGGCCCTATTTTTCGCTTATTGCGACACCGCTGCCATATTAATTTTCGTCGACGCACTGGGCTAGGATTTAATCTATTGCCAAAACGTCACGCTAAGCTTTGCATACGTACAAATACTCCGGCGCTCCCCGGGGTACAACTTTTGGCTACGACTCTTGCCAATACAATTCCCTTGTTTCTCTTGTTTGCCTTTTTTGTCCTCTCCGCGTTCAATCGATACAAACTTTACGCTTAATTCGGCTCTACGTGCAATCATTTTTCTGATTCATTGAAGTTTAAAGCGAGTGCTCGAACAGAAAAAATGCGATTGCATTGCTGGGAATCACGAAAATGATTGTCCGATACAAAATTTTACCTTGTAAAATAAGCAATAAGCAAAATTATTTACTCCCTCAAATTCAGGGAGTAAAAGTTCGTCTTTTTACAAGCACTTCACGCATCAAAACGATTTTGTCTGATTCAACAAAAATATGGCTGATTCAACTCTGTAAATTGCAAACTCAACTTGTAAATAACAAAGATACGGCCAAAAAAACGTTACCAACAGTCGGTAAATGATAAAAACCCGATATTTGGGTAGTGCTCGTCGGGGGAAGGAGTTGGAGTACCCACAAGGGGGGGGGGTACAAATGTATTTTTAAAGTCCCTAATACCCTAATACCCCAAGGGACCCCCAAATCGATGTAAAACCCACTTCATAAATCCCAAAAAAATGGCCAAAAACCCAAAAAACTTGTAATTAACAAAGTTACGGCCAAAAAAGTGTAAGAAACCCTTAACAACCCATAAAAACTATTAAAAAAGGTTTTTTGGTCTTTTTTTAAAAAAGACCATTTTCAGTATACAAAATTATACTGAAAAGGGTAGCTAGCAATCTATCCGAAAATTACTTAGATCGCATTATAATCTACCTTGAACCAGCTCATTATCACCTAGCCAATAAGCGACCCAATTCGGTAACTCAAAAGTTTAAAGTGCGATCGACTAGCAAGTTCGCAAATATGCAAGATAGCCGCTCATCTGGATCGCAATTTGCATAGAACACACAATTTATACACAATGTCCCGATCGAATCTTAGCGTCGAATCAATCACAAATATATCAGGCACATTAATATGCGGAATCGAGTGCGCTACAGATAGCCATTTTGGAAAATGTATTTCATCAAAATTCCCATCTCCATTCAATAAGAAAAGCATGCAATATTCATTCCCGAGGCAATCTCGATCGCAAACCGAACGATCGCGGAATATTTCGCATATTGCATTTTTTCTTAATTTTGAAAAAACCAGCGCGCCTTTTTAATTGCTTGTCTTAACTTCGTTCGTCACATTTTTTATCGATATTTTCGCGAAAAAACCGACGGATATCGTCGAAATTATTCAAACTTCGAGTCGCGCAAACTTCAATTGCCGCTCATAAAGAATAATTATTCAACAGACGTTCCAACGAAAGAAATGCCATGATGAATGAAAGTGTACTCAAACTGAATGTATCATTCTTCGCTTTGTATTCCGCCATAACGCCCCGTTATAATGAAGAACAGAAAAATAAATGATTCAATTTTGTTACTCGCTCGATGAAATATTTATGCGCGAATGTCCAACATTTTTTCCGCGCCGGCTTTATTGTCGACGAAAAAGTTCTTATTCTTTGGACTGCGAACAATTTTGTCCTGGGTCTTATTCAGTTCTTCGCAGAACTGGAGTATTGGAAAAATGTATAAAAGTTTTGGTCCTAAAAATACAGCGCCAATGAAAGCGAAAATTTGAAATTAACTTACTAATTATTATTTTTCTTCGGTGCATCGTGACGAAACATAATAAATTGTTAATTATAATTTCATTACGCGATAGAAAAATATTTTTCGAAAATAGAAATTTTCGAGCAATAAAAACTATTCGTTGATTTTTTCAAAAATATTGAAAATTACCCTCAGAATATTGTAACAAAAACAACCCTTTTTTGATAGCTTTTTGTTTATAACAATGATTTTTTGAACAAATTGAAAAAATTTTCGTTATTAATTATTAGGATACTAAGGACTATATATATGCAAAAATTCAAATCGATTTATCGAAAATTACAAATTTTAACCATTTTCGCAAAGAGTCCCCTTAAAAACGGGAATGAAAACGTTAATTCTAATTTTTTTTACTCGCGAAATACAATTTCGCACCGAAACGTGTAATTAAAGCATAATCTTAATTTAATTGGAATAATTATTTTTATTCTCCGTTTTTGTGTCGCAGCTTGGCGAAGAACCTTGATAATTTGGAAACGTTCAATTAGGTGAAGCGACGTTGAACTTTTTGCAAGTAATGTTGCGTCGCAGTAAATTTAGTGCGGTTAATCTAGGGCGAACCAGCGCTCTGTTTTAACGTTAGATTTTTCCAGTTTAGTGAACAAAGATATGAGGGCTCATCCGCTTTTGAGAAACAGTTCACCACCCGCGGACCTTGCGTCATAACGCTTCACACATACTACATATTAAATTTTCGTCACTTCAAATTCATTAAAAATTCGCCGATATAATTAACGTTTTATGAAAATTATTTATCAGCTCTATATTTACGAAAATGTTGCATATCCAGCTAATGTAATGGAAAGTTGTTAATTATTAGTTTCAAAAGTTGCCGAATTATTTAGTGGATAATTGCGATAAAAAATGCAAACTTCCAATTTCGCGTGAACGTAGATTAAGATATTGAAAATCCAAAGGCAGAAATTAAAAATTATATTAAAAATGCTGAATATTCACTTATTTTAAAATAAATTGTCTTTAAAAATGTGCCGTTCAATATTAATTTATTGGTAACGTATCATTTTTTCTGTGTCAAATTGGACTGTGAAATTACGTTGTTAAATATTTCATATTTCAATAGCTTTTAACTTATGAAACTATTCTAGCTAAGAAAAATTAATCTAATATTTCTTATGGAATCTATCTTTGTCATTAAAATTTCAACGCATCTATTTCTTGAATCAAGTTACAAAGTATACAAAAATAAAACATATTTTGTAAAATATACTCCGTCGATTTCATTTTTATTCAACTGTTCAATTTTTTGTGCAATGAATTTTCGCTTGTTTGATTGAACAATTGTTTTTACAACTCCTTCGTTAATACTGGTTATTTTAATGTAGGTATCAGTTTGAAATAAACTCAATGTTTTGAGGAAGTCATTAATATTGGGATGAGTCATTAAAATAGGGAATCTAACAAGTCCTGTGATTAAAAAAGATCACGTTTCACTTCTTAGTTTAGAAGAAATAACAAATAAAAACTAGAACTCCTATAGTATTGAATGAAAATTACTACTGTAAAAACTGGTGTTTTATTTTAAAACGTCAAAAGTTTTTTACAATAAATAGGCAAAAATTAAAACACGAAAAACGTTTTAAATTTAACTTATCTTTTTAACCTTACCTTTTTTTATTTAAATTGCAATCATCCAAAAATAAGACTCAATATTTAATAAGTCTTTCGGTATTTCTGACCTTCTCAATAAGTTTTCAGATTACGTATCAAATTTTCGACATAAAAATGCCGAAAACAGTTTTCTTTGATAAGAATGTTTTTCGCATAATTTAATTATTTTGTTGGGTAATTCAATTAGGTGATATGATATAGGAAGTCGAAGTTGCATCGAGCACACGTCTTGCGCAGGCGAAACTTCGAACCATTTTAAAAGTTAAAGTTTCGTCGACAAAGCGATAACAATCTGCCGACTTTTGAGCCGTAGCTCGAATTTGCCAATTGCGGAGGTGCTCTCGATTCGTTCGGTAAACTGTTAAGGATCTTGGCAGCATCCGCGACAGCAACAACGCTCGCGAGTTAGCTCCCCTAATTGGCGTATCGCCATCTCTCTCGCCCGACGAAAACCGAGCCAAAATAAAAGTGCGGATTTTTGCGTCCGCTGTAAAAGCGCGGCGCGTTAATTATCCGCGCGCTTGCGGCTGCGCGCAGCGTAATCTGTAATACTTAGTTGCCGCTAACGAGCATAAGTACGGTCCATTGAAGTGTCCTGACAGAAGGATCAACTGCCGAGCGATTGAAAATTGCTCGAGATAATTGGAAGCCCAAGTTGCGCCCTTCCTAATGATGCTCGCGTCGCAAGCAAAAGACACGTCGAATCTGGAATAAGCGTCTTATATCACTTTGTCACACGTACTGCGACACTTTGAGAACTCAGTGGCCTTTTGTAAGCCGGCGAATTGTTCCACGAGACGAATGCACGCCAATGTCGTTGTTCCTTTTTGTGAACGTATTGTGTTTTACGGAAAATAAAACTAACTATTTTAGACTTGTAGTCGGCATTTGGAAATCAACAAGAATTTGAGGGGTTTCTATTGTTCTGGAAAAGTGGAGAGTTTTTGGATGTGGTTGAGTTCGGATAATATTCAAGCCTTTTGAGAAGATTTTTTTTTGATTTGTAAACTATTCCTATTATGACGTATTTGAATTAATATTTTTCAGAGGAGAAGATTGTTAGTGTAGCTTCTAAAAAACATGAAAAATGATCTTGAACGTAACTTTTTTTTGAAAATGTTTAACAAAATTAATATAGTTTATTTTAAATATTTATATATATTATATATTTATATATTCTGCTGATTTGAATTTGTCATCTAGAGACTTAAAATTTGGACATAAATCATCTTAATTCAGATTTTTGTTTTTACCGTGTAAATTCCATATTCAAATTTTATAATTTTGGCCATATGAATGAAACGTCTAAATTTCAGTTAAATTTGCTTCACCAGACCACGAACTATGTTGAACTCGTGCATTTCACGAAGCTCAGACTCGATTTTAGAGTCGCAGAATTCGAACGAAATGAAATAATTTATAATAAAAAAATAATGGACTTCCATTCGTGTGTCAGAAATATTTTAGTAACGTTCGAACATCTATTTCAGATAGGAATGTTGCAGTAATAACGATTAAGACGTTGCGAGAGACTTGGATGTTTCGCGTGACATCGAATGTGGCTGATACATACCAGTGACGTACTTGAAATGCATTCAGACATGAATATACGAAAAGATGTAATTCTGCAGTTAGCAGTATTATTTGTTATTTATCTTTATTTTGCCGAATAATGGGCATTTTCACAACAACAATATTTCAGTTTTTCATACCATTTTTTCAATAACAATATGTCAGTATTAATTTATTGCTGAAGTCATATTGAATAATTTAAAAATGTTTTAACCTTATTATTAGTTGCACTGAAAATAATTTCTGGTTTGGTGAAAAATTCTGATTGTGCAAAAAAACTTTGGAATTCTAATATTTGGATTATTAATTTCTTAGTCAACGCTAAAATATTTACAATCCATGTTTTTATTATAAATGTACATTTTTAAGATTAAAATCATGTTTCTGAAACCAGAATACATACTTTTCAATATTAGTTTTAGAAGATCAATTTTGGATAATCAAAATAAGCGCGCTTGGTTAAAAGCCTAATGTGTCAAAGCCATACATTTATCAAATGTGCAACTAGTCGAACATAGAAGTTGAAGAATAATGTACGATTGAAATGGTCACATAACCGAACGCCAAAAATATCAATTATGCACACTCTTACTTAGTCGAGCACTCAAACGATTGAATTGAAGCTCATCATACATTCATTTCATTAATACACTTGATAAGTTAAACATGCAAAAACTTCGATTCAAAATTCATGGAATCCAAAAATTATCGGACAAAATGGATTCCTGCTGCCATTATCACAATCGAAGAAGTATCATTTTATGATTATTGAATTACTATTGGATGAAAATAACATTTTCTCAAATTCAGAACGTCAATTGTAAGAAATCATAAAGTTTGAAATTATTTATGTCGAAAGTATTAATTTATTTTTCGAAAGATTTAGTTATAAGCAAAAAATAACTGTATTATTTAATTACACATATATTAATAAAAAGTTCATTTTTTTTATTTTGTTTCTATTGATCTTTTCATACATTCATATTTTTTAAAGACAAAAATAAAGAACATTTTTTATCTAAAATCTATACATTTTATATAAAATGTTTATATAAAAACATTTATATAAAATGTTTGTTGAATGAATAAATTAAATTTCTCACCGTAATAAATAATGTAATATCTAAAAAATTTGGAAATAACATGAACTATCTTGAATATAATTGACGTTTAAGTTACAAAATTATACAATTATCATTATCTTCGACGCATTAGAACGTTGTCTGAGCGTATGATTATGAACGAGGCTAGAATTAATTACGGCGAACACAAATCTGACTACGAAGAAAGGTTATCTTGAATACACACCTAAATCCACAGTGAAGGCGTATGAACACGAGTTGGCGCACAAATATGTACAAATACGTAAACATAAATTGTCTGTGAATGGAGTCCTGGAACCGGAAACATTGATTTCTGTATATGTCCCCTGCACGCACGCATACGCTCGCCCATAAACGACAATCCCGAATCGGTAATCGGCGAGCTTAACCTGTTGCACATCCTCGCTGTTATCTTTGAAAGCTTTAATGATCTGCTGTTGCAGAGATATGCTCGCAAACACACTTGTACAATAATCCGTCTTCGATTCCCCCAACTATTTACAAATCGCGCTTTCCACTCAAAGCGTTAAAGTATTCAATCGCACTTTTCTCTCGCAAAATTATTCATTCTTTATTATTAATTAATTATTTAAATTCGTTCAGAAAAATTCATTTTATTGAAAGTTGAAGGTCAAAAAATCGTTTTTTTTGTACTAATAACCCGAGGGAAAATTAGGGTAAAAAAATTGGGGTAAATGTGACACATCGATTTTTAATGTTAAAAATAATGTTTAATCATTTTGTTAATGATTTTTTAACAGTTTTAACCTTAAAGAATACATTGACAGAAATATTACAAATTTTTTCAATTTAATTGAGAAAAAATTAACAGAAATATTACAATTTTTTTCAATTTAATTGAGAAAAAATTGAGTATTACAATTACCCCAGTTGACCCTGCATGAAAAATTGTTTTTTAAAAAAATTTTCAATTTGGACAGTGATATAGTTTTATATTAAAAACTAATCAACTTTTCAGTACAATTTTTTGACGCTCTGCAAATTTTGTGTCTTGCAATGTTACTTTGATGATTTCGCAAACAAAACCAGTAAATTTTATCAAAAAATTTGATAATTTGTCTTGTGTTATTGTTAAGTTTCCATGAATTATTGTAATTATTATTCCTACAAGCGTGTGGAAATACCACATAATAAAAAAATTAGTAAGAGTGACGTATTGTGAGAATGGCTTATAAAACGTAGTTTTTAACATGTTTCGACACCCAAATTACAGGTTTTGAATGTTTGAAAGTATTTTCCGTTATCTCACATGTGGCATCGTAAAAGAAAGGAAAATTTTGCAAAACTCCGTAGAGAAAAAGTAAAACT
>JABFPQ010000106.1:0-15543 GCA_022817265.1 Masnerella sp. ZL-2020
AGTGAAATTTGAAAAAGCAGATTTAGAATGAATAGTCAAATATTTTGTTTTATTTTTATTTTAAATATTCTACATTATTTACAGATAAACTAAAAAATATTTTCACCGAGAATCGAACTCCAGTCCCTGGTTTTTGATCGTACAAAGCATAATTGTAATATACATCAATTTTGAGATTATGATTGCAGCAGGTGAAAATATTTTCTTTTAAATGCAAAATGGCGGCATAAAAAAGTCGAAAATAGCAGTTTTTGATTGAAATATACATGTGCACACGGCATAATACCTCGGTGTCGAGACCCGATAACTGCTGACGCCACGCCCCTATCGTAGTTCTCGGCTGAGTTCAGCTTATAAAAGGAGTTGAGGCAGCTGACTCGAGGCACTTACTTCCTGGCTTTGAGTCAGTTCCACGCTCAAACATTTTCGACGTCTTACAATCCCGCGAAAAGATAACCTCGAATTTACTAGACGTCAATCAATTTTAAAACCTATACCTTCGTGTTTTCTTCGGAAGAAAAATTATGGTTACCTAAAATAAAATACTTTATCTGTAACTTTTTATTTCTATTTTTGGGAAGAAAGAAATGTTGTTACCTAAAATGAAAAGTGAAAATGAGGATTAATTACTGTTAAGGTGTATTAACAAAACTTTAATAATTTTTTTATTGTCAAAGAACGGAAAACTGTAAAGCAAAAGAAGTTGATTGGTCAATAAGTCCATCAATACGAATAAACAATAAGTTATATGAGTGGCATCAAAATGTAACCTATAAATCGATATCAATAATTAAAATCTCTACGAGACAGCCACCTCAGGCAGCGGGTTTGTATAAAAGTTCAATTTGTTATATGTAACTGAGCGAGATAACTATAAATATTGCGTTACCCTTTTTAACTAGAACCATAAATCCACGTGATTTACGATCATGTCGCTCGGAAAAGGAAGCAAGCTTGGCACAGCTGCTGACTGCATCGGGATTTTCGCATTTTTCACAATTCAAGATATTTCAAATGTTTCTAAATTATTTACATTGATTGTATTCAATTCCGGGCCAAGATCTTCCTGGATTAAATTGTCTATCAAACCGACAGATTATCTAGCGAATTTCATTCTTGAGGTAATTTGCGAATTAAACTCGTCGAATCGTTTTCAAAGAATTCGTAATTCGAGTTCGGTGATATCTTTTCCTTTGTTCTATTAGGTGAAAATTTGATATAAATTATAGTGATTATAGTGCCTTATTATCTAAAGGTCTAACTAGTTTTAGATAACCTTTAGGTTGTTTTACACAACTTTTTGAGTTATTATTATGAATAATCTTTCAAGGACGTTCATAGATGTTGTTAAGACTCGATTCTATAAAAAAATATTATTTATAAATAATAATAAAGCATGAATTATATTGAATGTCACAATTATCATTATTTTATCGATACGACTTTAAGGATATTTTCCCGTTCAAGTGTTTTGCAGTGATTGTCGGAATTGTGATGTGAATATAAATTTGGGATTTGTTGGATACAGTACACCCTTAAAATCAACTACCACTTACTATAAGCGGATTAATTTGATATTTTGGGGGAAAGTGTAGTTTGATAGACTGATTATAATGATGTATGAGGTAGGGATGGAGGAAATATCTGACGGGCAGAGTTTATTCAAATGAGTATACATTATAAAACGTCTTTATTTGCAAATACTGTCGCGTACAAGAATTATTAGTCGAATTTGCTGGTCGAACATTAAAGATTAAACGCAACGCTTTTTAATTGAACTTTATTTCCGAAAATGGTGGCAGTTTCACAACTTATCGTTTGGAAATCGACACTTTATCCGTTAGGGTTCCATGTTGCTTGGCAAATGTATTCATATTATATAATGTTTAGGTGATGGGGAGAGATGTGTGCATATGTGCTTATACGCGTCCATTACCGCGAGGAAATGATATCGTAACAGCGACGATATGAACGGGAGGAAAGGAGTAGTGCAAAAACAATAAATTTGACTTTTTGCAAAGATATTGGGAAATGTTCACTGTGTTGCTTATCTTTTATCATTTCATTTTTGTAACAAATTAACTCAATCAGATTAAATATAGTTCAAGAAATACATCGAAATAAAAAAGAAACAAAGTCAAAACTGCAAATATACATTTTACACATCATCTTAATAAACGCTTGAGATAATCCGATTAAGAACACATTTCTTTTGCAGTTTTAGATAAAATACATTAATATGGACTCAGATGTTGTCACGTGATAATTTAGTACGTTGATTTAACCGACAAAGTTGACCCACATGTTCTTATAGTTGTGAGATATTGTAGATTGTTGTTTAGGGGAAAAGATTTTGCTTATGACGAGATCGCTGAGAGGCTAAGGTAAGACATATTATGCGGTTGACAAAAACGTCGACTAAAGAATGGCAAAATCGACCACAAAGTTCGTGACGGCGTCGCCGTTTAGATAATAACGTGCATTTTATCTCCCTCGTAAAATGTAATTTATAGCTACATTCAAGTCTATGGGCGTGCTATAGCCGTCGGGCATATGGAAGTACGCTAGAGTACTTGCTTGCATCAGCAAAGGTCGTCCAAGGAATATACCATTAATACGCTCAAAGCCAAGCCGAGTTTACATTGAAAAAATAATTTTGCAAAACGCCTTCCTTTTTCATTTTCTGTCCCAAAAATCAATGTGCTGAAAAACTGATCGTGGAAAAAAGACTTATCGTACACGTGCTCGTGATTGCGTACGTGAATTATGTGAATCCGTGAAAAGGCTGAAAATGTGCCGCAATTCTTCAGGATGGGCTTCTTGTGTTATTGGTAGCTTTGCGGGGGAAATAAAACAAATGTGTAACTGAAATTAAAGTTTCTATGGGAAACGGTTAGCGACGTAGGAAACAGTGTCTTAATAAGAAAACAGTCTGAGGTCGATTTTCGAACGATTAGGAACATGTGCTGCCGAACGATTAAGGTTGGATATTACCCATTAGTTATTAAATTATTATCTCACCAATTAATAAATGTCTTGTGATAAATTGCGAGTATTTTCGGAGGCGAAATTATAGATGAGTATTATTTGGAATATTTCATGTGGATAATTCGTCAAATGGGTTTTTCGCACCCTAATTTGACAACGCGCCATCTCGCGGCAATGCTATAGTAGTATTATTGAAAATTATAGTTAATCGTATTGCCAAGAGATGGCGAGCCAGTTTACATAATTCTTTTCTAGACAAACATATTTAATGGTCGTGTTCGTGTAATCAACGAATTTTGACCATTGAAGGAACTTTTATTTTTCTTGAACAAATCGCAAATAAATTATTATCTTTGTTTAGTAAGTACTAATAAATACAAACTTTTATTTTTAGATTTTGTTATATTTGCTATTCAAAATAACGTTATTTTCAAAAAATTTCAATAAAAAAATAAACATATCGCTTTCATTGTTGACAAAAATTGATTAGTCAAATCAGACTATTTGTAACAAATCAATAATCTCGATCGAAAAATATTATAAATCGCTGGTGTAAAAAGCAATGGCCCATTTTTGCGTCGATAAATTTGAATGTCTTTGGTAAAAAAGGAACGGCCATATTTTATATCAACAAACCGAACCAATAGCACTTTGCTGGCTTTGACGCAGAATCCATCTTACTGTGCATTATATACGGTGTCCGATACACATAAATACTGGCGCGGCGACTATAAAATACAATATGTCGTTTCAATCACGGCTGACAATGCGTACACGAGGCAACACTGAAGATCACGCGGTGCATCCGATGCGTCTCAACATGGACACGCGCGTAATGGCGGACGATTCGCGCCGTAGCACATCAAGTCACGCACGTCCGATATGCGCAGCTTGTCTTAATACAAATGAGACGGTCTCGTCGACTTCTCACCTTGTTGGCGCTCGTTTTTAACGTCGGGCTATTTTTCTTCGCCGCGACATCTGCCTTCTGGCATTGTCTTTTTGCGGACGCCCGTGTCTCGCGATACGACCGACCATTCGGCTTTCCTCGGTTTAATGTGGCGTTTTTAGACACGCTGATGCAACGCCAATATTGATAGAGTCGCCGCGACGCTTCGGTAGTAAATCTTCGCGATCTTGATTAAAATACATTATAAGAATGTATAAATCTGCGGAAAGCACGACCATTCATGTTGGCACGATTTATTTGTTTACAGATGATTTACCACTTGCGGACGAATGACGAGTGTTGGCGTTAATAAGTTCAGTTGAATAAGCAGCTGGGACTAACGAGGTGACAATTTTTTATCATTTTTTTTGGTTGTCCGTATATATTTTTTAAAATTATTAATATTAATAAGTTTTTCGGTCAAATTTAATCTTGTAGGTAAATTTACAGTTTTTTCGGATAAATACAAATTTATCAGCCAAAACATATAACAATAAGTCAATATTTCATCAAAATTTTTTTCAAAATTTTCATTTATTTGAAGATTTTTGTCTGATGTTGATTCTAAATTTATAGTTTTTCTGTGCTAATGAAAGATTGCAAGCAAAGAATACTAAAAAAGGTGATTATTCCGAAAAAAATGATTCTGGAATTTTTTTGGGTAAACAAGTTTTTTTTGAGATATTGGTTCCATATGGGTTAAAACATTCTAAAATGTAAAAAAAACTAATAAAAGTCTAACAATTTTGTTGAAAAATGTCACCTGCATTTTTTTCGAATTCTGGTCAGTTTTTCGGCCGACATGAATTTTTGCAGCTAAATTTATGGTTTTTCTGTAGAAATATAAGTTTATATGTCAGAACATATAAAAAAAAGAGCTAGAAATCGAAAAATTTTTTTTCGAATTTTTGCAAAAATCTGAAGGGGTACCCCTTTGAATTTTTTTGGGTCCAACAAATTTTTTTCCAGATATGGGTTCCACATGGCTTAAAACCTTCTAAAACGTGAAAAAAACTAATAAAAGTCCAAATTTTTTCAAAAATGTCTATCAAAAAATTCACTATTCTTTCGATTTTTGACAAATTTTTCGAAGGACATGAATTCTTGCAGCCAAATTAATAGTTTTTCTGTGGAAATATAAAAAGTCAAAAAATCGTACATTTTTTTAGAATTTTTGCACAAATCTGAACGGGTCTCCCTTGACATTTTTTTGGATCTAACAAATTTTTTTCGAGATATGGGTTCCACATGGTTTAAAGTCTTCTAAAACGTGAAAAAAACTCAAAAAACTCAAAAAATTTTTAACAATTTTCACTTTCTTTCGATGTTTGCTCAATTTATAGATTGACATGAATTCTTATGGTCTTCTTATTTAAAAATTTGCTTTTATTTTTGTCAAGATCAGATGCTCCACGTGTTAATTGTTTTTCTGCCGTAATCAAATTTTTATGTCTTTGACACTTTTTTGTAGCCAAACATTAGTTTTCGAATGATATGTTTCAAATATCTTAAAAATAGTCGAAAAAGTGAAAAATACAAAAATAAGTCGAAATTCCATCAACATTTTTTTGTCCAAATTTTCACATTCCTGATGATTTTTGGGTTATTTTTTAGCGGATTTTTACACTGGTAACCAAATTTATCATAGTTTTTCGAATAAGTATTGTCTTATTATTTATTATTGTCAATATTTGTATGCATGGTATATGTATAAAACACATACTTCAATGTCTCCACTCTGAAAACTACATCTCCAAATAAAATCCCTTTCTTCCATCAACGTCTTTTCAACGAAAAACATCTCTTTACACGACACCTCTTTTCATCGTCTCCACCTCAACAGTAATTCCGTGCTATTACGAATTGAATAATAAAACTAGCGGACGTCAAAGGAACGGGTTGGTTTTTTTGTCGGGGCACCGCGGTTGAAATGCGGATAAGGCGGCGAGTACAATGCCGGGTAGGCGCGATCTTAATATAGCGGGCGAATGATAATCCGTCATCGAGGGGTTCGGCCGGTTCACGTGTTTCGGACAGATAAAGGATTCACACCTCGCGCAGCAGTTGCACAAAGCGCAAATCCCATTAGGTTGAAAAATGTCGCGAGCGGCGATCGATATCCGGTCTCGACAAACGCATTAAGAGCGGAATCCGGCGCGCTCGTAAAACGTCAGAACCGATTGGGCTTTTAAACGGCGGCATTCGGCGAAACGGCTTTGCGCTGATTTTTCAGGCCCGACTTATCAGCGCCCCATCCGAGCGCGTTTTCGCCGCCATTCTGGTCGACTTCCAAGTTGCGCGCGAGCCGCGCCGCCTGGCGCTGATGTATCGCCTCGTTAATGTTTCGCTTCATCAGATATTATGACTGAACATCCTTTACTCTGCCACTGGGTGGTAATTTCGGCCTGCTCTTATTGTGAAATGTTCCCGCGTAAATTATGTCGACGTCGCTGCACCCGTGCGACTATAAAGCCGCGCATACGTTTCGTCCGCAAAATACAACGCTATAAAATAAATTCCCCGGCCGCGCGGGCATCATTGCGCGACCAACATTCGCGCATCACCGCTAATAATTATAATACACGGCGCGACAGCTGCGTCGCCTTTTTCCCCGGATCTTATTTTTCATTCGCCTCGACCGTCCCCCCAACCCCCGCCGTCCAACGTCCGACTGACTAATGCCTTTCATTCATCTCGCCCTAAATTTATTTAAGATAACCCGACGACAATCCTATCGCTCATTTCCACTGTCCTTCCCAATATCGACCGTTTCGATGGTCCATAACCGAGATTAGTCTTTGATGGAATCTTTTGATGATTCGCTCATAAATATGTATAGATATATAATATTATGATTATTTTTATAAAAATTTGAACTACAAAATTGTTTTAATTTAAGATCTAAGTGTTTTCTTTTCAGATGGCAATGATGGAAAATAAGAGATATAAGGCTAAAGAAGTTAGTTTGAGGAGACACCCTAATCATACGAGTAAGTATACCTATAAAAAATATTCTTAAAACACTATTTTTTACTCAAAATTTCAAATTTTGCTACTCGAAAATAGGATTTATGATTAAATTCACGATTTTCATAATATATGTATACCATTTTGTTTATACTTTTTAAATCCTGGATAAGCAATTGCTAACCTAAAAAATTAAAATTTTAAAACCAAATCTAAGTAATATATATATGAATATCTTTATATCGATAACTCTTACGAAAATGGTCATGACATCTCAAATGTTCCTTCGAAAAAGGATACATTTCAATTTTTTTTCAAAATCAAAATTCTAACAAGTTTAAACATGTTTTTGAAATTTTTAAAATTTATTTCCAAAATTTGGAGACTTTTTTACTTTTTCTGAGTTATTTAAAATTGTTTTAAAATATCTAATTTTTCAGAAATGTCCAAATTTTTTATAATTTGTTTCAATTTGGAAATTTTGTTGCAATTTCTAAAATGCGACAGAAACATAGATCCATAAAGATAAAGTTTATGGCAGTATGAAGTTGGTCTAGAGTAACGCTTTATGGTATGATGTGAAGTTAGCTTAGAAATGTCAAGAAATAAAAATATCAAAACAAACAAACAAGACAAAGACAACAGTATTATAAATGAACATAATATTATATAATATATAATAATAATAATATAATAATATATGATAATAATAAATAATAAATAAATAATAAACTAGACATAATATTATCTAATTCAAAAATTTTATGGTGCACTCGAATATATTTAGTGAAAATATTAATAATGGATGCACTTATGGAAATTAAATTGTCTAACTTTTAATAATAATATTCTGTAAATTCATTTTTGAATAAAAAAAAACAAAAACTAAAAATAAATAAATAAAAAAACTAAAGTTTTTATATTGTGTTGTTTTGTAAATATGTTAATTTACAGAGAAAAATCTCAAATTTTGGTATTGTAATGAAAAAAAACTGAATGTAAAAATCGCTCGGTGATCTAGTAAATTAATAAGAGCAGTTGCTGAAATTAAGAAAATTTTGGAGCCACAGTTTTAAAATGCAGCGTCTTATTTTAAGACGTCAGTTTCTTACTTTCAAACACCTAATGTCTAATTTTAAGACACTTTTGTAAAAACCATTTTTAGAGTGCTGAAATATCGTTTTTTTGGATTCTCACTATGAAAAAAGTCCTTTTTTAATACATTTTGAGTACAAACATTGAACAGTTTTTAAAATGCGGAAATCTGGCAATAAACTATTTACTAAAACTTGGAATATTTTTACAATAAATTTAGACTAAACGTTATGAATAAATTAATATTAATATTTTGGTTTCATTGTAAAATTTACAATGGTAACGAATGGATAAAACATAAATAAATCTAAAAGTATGTCAATAATGTAAAATCGATCTTAATTCTAAGAAAAACATAATTTGATTTTATTTATTTATTTATTAAAAACATTATAATATAATAGAGTTAATAAATTTTTCTTATAAATTAATTTCGCTCAATAAACCAATAAAATTTATTTTTCCAATACTTCTTGAATAACACGTTATTACACTTATTCATTCGCAACCAAAAAGTAACAATATTAAATTTAATGATAACTTTAATGTAACAGCACAATTTTATACAACGATTATACAACGTGTATAAAATTTGGAAGAAAATTGTAATAACACATAAATTTAAATACACGAACGAAAATGCGATTTGATTTTCGGATATCGCTTAGCCTGCGTTGTCGCAATTGCGTCCATGTGTTGCCGTTGCGAAAACACATGTCGTCAAGAGCAATATGTGTTTTTTCTTACACAGCGGAATATGACCCCTCCCAACAGGCAACCATTTGATTGAAACTGATCGAGATTAGTCTCAAAAGAGTCGTGCGAATACACTGTTAAATTGAAACTTCCGATTAAATTATTTTTCAATTAACATCTCCTGATTCCTTGTTAAATATTTAACAACTGGAAGATGAAAAAACGGATAATTCTCTGATAAAGAGATTAATTGGAAAATGTAGCTATATGGAATAAAAAGTAAATTGAAAAATAATGCGAACTTTGCGAATTTATTGCAAATTAAAATATAGATGTAAAATTAATTAAAAATGTTATCAGTGATTTATTAATTCAATTATTATGAAATTGTAAATGGTGTGATTTAAAATTTTTTTATGATTCTTTGTTTTAGTTATTGTTATTGAGTGAAATTTTTTACTTTTCTACAACTCATTCATCATATTTAACTATTTATATTTAAGTGAAACCCACTAAAGATCAAGGTGAACATTTATGTCAATACGATATTTTTACATTTGTACAAGACATTTTTTGGAGAACATCACACATAAAAAAATTGCAATTTAATCATTAGTAATTATTTTTAAAATAAATCCAATTTTATTCAAAATCACTAAAATTTATATATTTTATCAATTTTACATTGTGTTTTATTTTATTCACTGCAAAAGTTTTTGATATAATAAAAATGACGTCATTTGTAACATTCGACCATTTTTTTATTTATTTATTTTTTTAATGCAATAGATATTGATTAATATTTGAGTTGAGATCTCGAAAAGAAAGCTCTGGCGATACTCAAACGACCAGTTTGTTCTGGCAAATAAACTATACGGTAAACAACCAATTATCGAATAAAAACTCAAGATGACTTCTGGAAGCAAGTCTGGTACATGTATCCGTCGAAAAAGTGGGACGTAATTGGATTATAACGCATCTCAGCTTACTGCACGGATCTGTGCACGTAATTCAATTGCGGTCGAGATTCAATGCCATAAAACAACATTTCCTAAAACAATTATTATGTCACAGTCAAACAATATTTAAACGTAAAAATAACGGGTGAATGAATCGAAAATGAAATACAACTTCGCGAACTCGTAATAAACGACAGCTTGAACTTTGAAATTCACGTAAGAATAATGAGATCTACTAATTTTCCATGCTACAATATTGAGTTTAAAAACCAATATAAAATCAATATAGATAATAACTCAGCAATACTAAGTATACAGAATTGGCCTAGTTATGCTTCGTGCGGGTTTACTATGCTCGAGCGGAGCCAAGAAAAACTTTTGTGGAAACGCCAAGATGGAATCTGGATGCAATCATATACGTCATTTAATCCACCGCTGTGTTCCAAAGTACGACTTGCTTTCCGATTGGCCGAATTATGCGAGACCCATTCGAGTTATTTTGTCAACATAACGTTACGACGAATAACAACACAATGGGAATGAATCGAATGGTTTTGCTGCGAATGTTCAATGAATTATTTTCAAATTTTTATTTTTGCTTTTTAGTCGTTTTAGATCAAAAGCGAGTGATCACGTGGTCAATCACGTGGTCTATCACGTGATGTTATGGTTAGCCTTCTGATTCGTCAATTGCGCGTCACGTGATGTAGCGCAGAGTCACGTGACCGCGCTCTAAGACAACTAGCGCCATCTAACATTCAGATTACGAATTGCTTAGGGTGACATTTCGCACATTTTGTATTTTTGTTGTAATATTAATGAATTTTTTAATAAACCAATGGAAAAAAATGCAGAATAAACTCACAATACTTCAGTAGATGTTCGATAAAACAATAACATAAGCAAGCAAATTAATTTTAAGATCAATTTTTCGAGGTTATTCTTAAATCGAATTTTTTGGCGGGAAAAGAAACTTTTTGAAAATTGTTCAGTTTCTACTTGTTTTTTAGCAAATCTTTAATTAGTGCAAGAGAGGTAGACTAAACCTGAAATTTCACCTAAATTAAAAATTCGTCCATTACATCACCAAATTACACGGGAAAGAACGAGTACAGGGCAATTTGCACGCTAAACGTTTAATGCCTCGGATAATTAAAGAAAATCGAATAAATATTGCGGATCGGAAATAACTTTGTCCATTCATTGTCAAGTTGTTACAGACTTGAGTTTGATTAAGTCCATTAAAACTTGTGCTTAGAAAAGTGGCGAGACCGGAATACGTAACTCGTGTTTACGCTGCAGCTATAAGAAGATATATCGATCCACTTCGGCCTCGACTGCGTGCAGTTTATATAATTTAAATATAGATTACAGCGCGGATACGCTCCGTGTAAATCTCCGATTGCGAAAAACTCCGCAAGATCGGCACTTATTCCGATTTTAATTAGAATATGAAATGAGGATTCGCGTAAAAGGATAAGACCTTTCAGAAGAATTTGCCTTTAATCAGTGAAAAATCCGCTGCATCGATCAGTTATAACCGAAGAAAGTTGCGAAACAGAACTGCGCACGGGTTTTGAGGGTCTGATGCGCTGTTTACCATCTTCGCATGTTTGTAAACAAACGGTTTGCAAACCAAACTTGTTTTTGTTTACATCTCGTAGCTTGGTGTTTACAAAAAACAAACGACGCGAAATTGTATGAATTATTGTAAACAAACGGTTTGCAAACCAAACTTGTTTTTGTTTACATCTCGTAGCTTGGTGTTTACAAAAAACAAACGACGCGAAATTGTATGAATTATATAACGTGTTGCGTAACATTAGGTCGAGTGAAAGATAAACTTTTGCGCGGGATGTAAAGGTCAGCCGTTTGTTTTCTATACACCAAATGATTCCACGGGGCGCGGAAATAAGAGACAACTGTTGTTACGGCTGTAACAGATGGCGCGCACGTAGCTGCTACATTTCAACACACCGTCCCCCGCTATTTATATTACGAATACAAATTGCGGATCACGTATATGTCCGTTTTGTGCAACTTTTTGAAACTCCTACAAACTAACGAATCGTAATTGTTTTAATTAGTTTTGTAAAAGCAGTTCCGCGTATGCTTTTACGGTGACTAATTTATTCACGTTTCGTTATTTTCGTAAAGCATTTTTATAATAATATAAATTCGTGTCGCCAATGGGAAAGACTGGGGAAACAAAGAGATTTATTATAATTTTATCTGTAACTTCGTGGAAAATGATAATTTTCTGTCGTTATCATTTTTTAATTCTTTTATGTGAAGAAAAAATGTGTTTTGTGCGTTTGTTCGTTTTAAGTTTTTTGTTAAATTGTGAATTCACCTTACCGAAATTAAAAATGTAAAAAAATCAACAATTTTACCTAATAAAAATACCTAATTTAATATGAACATGTATTTGGAAGGAAAAATTGTTTTTAATGTTAAAATGAATGTCAAGTTAAGAACAACGAAACATTACGCGCTGCAAAAAATAATTAATAATAATGAAATTCACTTTGAAATTTCACCTCAAGCGCGGACAGATAACGCGAGTTTAATAAAGTTAAAAAATAAACCACGAAGTACTTGGCGCAAAACTTTTTGCCTTTGGTACGAGAGGAAAAATTTGAATGGAAGATTAATGATGTACATAATACAAGTCAAGTAGGACGAATGGTAACATGTTTTCTATAACAAGAAACACTAGTTTTATTAGTAAAAGTAAATTTATGATGCCGGGAAGTCGAGTGTTTTTTGTTTCGCGTCCATTCAGTCGTCCGGGGCCGTTTTTGCGAGGCGAATCGAACAAGTCATTGGCGGACAAAAAAGCAACAAAGGATGATTCTGAAGGAGCCAGCCGACCGGAAGTAAATAGATTTGGCAAAAAAAGTGCGCGAAAAAGTGAGGGAGAAGTGACGAAGCGCAGACAGCACGCTAAAACTCAATATGGCTCATTGATTCGAGCGAATTCTTGCTCCCACGACGAGCGCGCGTAATTACTCACTGTGCATATAAACACCGACGTCGTTCACATGCGCCGAGCTGCTTAATTTCACGTGGCCCTGTCATCTGGACAGCGATTTTGGATATTTTAGTTTTCGCGTGGCTTAGAAACGCATTACAACGCATCTTTCAAATCTGGTACAATTTTCTGCAAAAAACGTGATTTGTTTAAAACGTCTTCCAAATCCTACAAAAAATATCTACAAATAAAAATTTTTTGTTCGAAGTTTCATTTTTTTATAATTGTTTGAGTGAGAAATATTTTTCTCGATTTTTTTTAAATGTTACTATATCATCCCTGATAGCCACGTTTACACAAAATTTACATAAATTTTATGTAAATGTAAATTTATGTAAATTTTATGTAAATCTAACTCCTTATTGTGCTGCATAATTTATGTAAATCGTTTTCTTCGAGGATACGATGTAGATCATTCAAATAATTTTTTATACAAAAAGTGAGACTGTGGGTAATTTTATAAAAAAATATATTAAATTTTATATTTTTGGTACATTTGTTCAAAAAATTGCAAAAAATTAATCTCGATGTATATGATTTACATAAATTATGCAGCTGAATACGGAGTTACAATTATGTAAATTTTATGTAAATAATTTACAAAATCAGTGGCTATTAGGGTTGCATTCAATCTGTTGTAAATTAGACCTTAACTTTTAAGTACTTTTTGAAATAGTGATCTAAAACACCACTTCTACCTTTATTGGCATGAATAACATGTTTTTTCAGAAATCCCACTCTGCTTTTCAAAAATTTATAAAATTCAATGTCTCAGGAATGTTTTAAGCGCAAAACCAGTCAATTCCAGAAATACGTATTAAAGAAATTTAATTTTGAAAAAAATTCACATTTCATCATTTATTTTTGAATGTGACCTTATATTTGACTTGGACAAGGTCGAAAATCAATTTTTCCATTATTTTAGAGTGTTATAAAGTAAAAAATTTAAAAGAATACAGAAATGCAACCCGCAGAATCATTAAAAAAATTGTTTTTTTTCAAAACCTACCATAATCGCTTAAAAATGAGGTATCCATGGTACAAGACGAAATAACAATTACAGAAGCAAATAATCGTTTTCCTACCTGTTTTTACATAGAAAGGAACAAGATTTTAAAGTTTCAGTCAAATCGGAAGAGGTCGAGATTTTTTTGGCCGATTTGGCATGGAATGACCCATGTTCAAGCACTTGTCGTCATTTAAACGCGATTAAAAACTAAAGAAAAATCATTAAATTGACAATAGAGACGGATATTTTGGAAACATTACGAACAATATCGACCTCTACATTGCGTCAAAATCTCCCATAGTGACAACAACGTGTCCCGACTGACGGATCCCAGGCCGAAGCCCAAGAACTGCGAGATGCTGCTGTCAGGAGCATGATACAATATAGAGTACTAACCGCGCATTTCTCATGATTTTTAATTTATTAAGTTAACGACTCGTCTTTTTTTTATATCTGTGGCTCACAGAGAAAACCAGATAAGTGCATTTCACTGCCCCCCTAAAAGAAATGTTAAATGTCAAAAAACTACTTAGAATTATTGTATTTATATGATGACCATATAATTTTGAAAAATTTGAATAATTGATTGACAAGCAATTTGATTCTAAACAGTAAATTTATTCATACTGTTAGTTTTTTTTAATGGATTTATTTGTGGTTTTTCCAGAAAGGCACAATTATACTAGATGTTAATTGTGTATTTGTGTAAAGTACCCAGTCTTTGGCAGAATAATTTTCTTCTGAATTTTTTTTATTCAGACTAATGCGAGTTTTAATAATAATACAGTATTTAATTATAATCGTTGTTTTTAAATAAAAATATTATTTTCCATCTTCGGAAGAATTGCATCTCTTTTGAGTACGATAAATATAATAGATTGTAATATAAAAAGAAAAATATAGTCTTAAGATTATTAAAAGGTAGTTGAGTTTGAAAATATAATATTTAATACAAATGAGCAAATAATTTTTACAATAAAACATATGGTAATAAATGAGCATTCATCCCTTATATTGTCAATCATACTTTACGATATTGTTTCAATTAAAACTTAAGATAGTTTTAAATAGCATTTAAAAAAGATGAAATTAACTAATAGAATGTTTAAAAATCTACTGTTCCTTTTGTAAAAATTAGAAGATCTATCTTATGCAAGATGGTTGGTCCGCGTTTTATCAGAAATCGCGCAAAAATGTTGAATTTCCCGCGTTTTACAGAAAATAGATCAAAACCGCAAGTAATTTATCAATCATAACCGCAACAAAGTAATTAGGTAATACTAAAAACTAAATAAATGAGTCTTTTATTCTTTTATATAAAATAAAATACCTTATAAAGGTAAAAAATAACGAGCCATGGTTGAGTTTGTCCCTTAACTTCTATTTAAAAAATTATAATTAAATAGAATTGCATTAATTGTTAAAAGTTTACCAAAATTACAAGCTGTGTTAGAAAAATATGTGAAATCATTAATTGAGCCATGATGAGGTAAATTCCGAAAATACTGACCATAAAATATATTTTATTATCTGTTAAAAACGTTAAATAAAAATATAAGTATTTATGTCAAAACCAACAAAAAAATAATCAAAACAAATCACAACAACCAACAGTAAAACAATCAAAGAAAACTAAATAAATGAGTATTTTTTATTTTTTATATAAAATACCTTATAAAGGTAAAAAATAACGAGCCATGGTTAAGTTTGTCTTTTAACTTCTATTTAAAAAATTATAATTATATAGAATTCCATAAATTATTAAAAGTTTAACAAAATCACAAACTGTGTTAAAAAAATATGTGAAATCATTAATTGAGCCATGACGAGGTAAATTTCGAAAACG